>CANUEZ040000043.1:49712500-49865000 GCA_948099385.1 Fasciola hepatica
CTTTTGCATCAGTCAGAGCGCTCGATTTGTAAAGTACGGAACAAAAGCATCGTACTGACCAATCAGGGAAAGCCATTGATGTGGTAAAACAAAGACAAATCCAACGCACTCATTATGTGATGCATTGGTTGAATTCCTTAGGTTGCCATTCCGTGTTAACTCCTTCACGTCAACCGATGTCAAAGTGGCATTGCTGAAAAACTTTGTTCGAATATTAGTGAGTACTACCAAATCCACAAATACAGGAACATTCAGCGAGCTCGAGGAAGGTGTGGAAAATTTCCTCATGCAATATCGTAATTCTAGCCGTTCAGCTAGTTCGGCGAGGTTGCTCAAGAACCGTACACTTTTCACAAATTTGCTCCAGCTCGAGTCCTCAAAAGTTGTATACCACAAAGGGAATGATTTGAAACTTTCAACAGGCGTTGTACTTAAGCAACTAGGAGATGGATTTTGGATCTTACTGATAGCTCTATACACGGACAACGTGTAGACCAGATGGCTTACAATCCTGTTTCTGATTGTAATCCAGTCCAATCTAATTCCGATACTTCTGAGTCTTTCCCAGATGAAAACGATCCCAGTGCGAAGGCCAATTCAAAAGAAAGTATCCAGATATCTGAATGTCTAAAGAACAAAGAAAGCCACGATAAAATACCCGAAACTTTACTCAAGCTGCGACGGATGTGAATGGTAATGGCAGCATTTTGTTGTTTTATTGTATCTCTATGTGCATGTACATTCCGACTGTGCAGAAGACAAGTTCGACTGCGTGCTTGTTCAGCCTGCCATCTTCATCGTTCATCAAGCACAGTTTGGGCAGGAGCACTACTACTTTCGTTGAGAATAGTTCAAGTACTCAAGTACAGTTCGTAATTACCACAACCATCTCCTTCAAGAAGAGAGCCTCCTTATCCAGCTCTGATCGTCGGTCACGTCACGTTTTGCGCACTCGCTCTTCTGATCTTAGGATTGTCCATAGGCAATGAAACCCAAAAAGTCTAATATTATGTGAAATGGTTGGGAACACTGATTTTGGTCAGTTCTACAACGCGGATGTCTCAGTTTACTGCGACCACCCGGACTTTTGTTGCTATATTTATTGTCCACTGGATTCGATTTACATCCGACCAACCCGGTTTCGTTTACTTATTTTTAAAACACTAAGACGGCAAAAAGAACGTGCTTACATGATTGGAGATCGTTCATTAGTGAAGCAAAAAACGTATTTAATTAAATCGAAAGTATTAAAAACTGGATGTGTTATAGAAAGAAACCGTACTTCACTTGAATTTAATAAAACTTGAGTTACATGGGAGCAGAGGCTCCCTCGTTACACATACTAGAAATGGCAATCCGTAAACAAGTTTTGGGGAAAAATTATCATTGACAACTAGGGACTAGTTATATGGACGAATCTACCCAAAGGAGTAGCTCCAGGAATTAGGTCTTCTAGGCAAACGACTTATCCGGCGCACGATCACCGAGGAACGAATTTGCTATCAGCCAGTAGCTGACCAATTTAGATATACAAGGCCTGAACACTGCACCCATTCTAATGATTATCTGCGATCGATTTGAAGACCGACTAATCTGAAATAAAGTTCATTCATTTGATATTCTGGAGAATCCAACAAACTGATTATTAGATTTCAACTGGGTGGGAAACAGTAACTGGTAGAATCTCTCTCCACTGCATCTCCTATAACTCAACCGATGGTGGTCGAACGGTACCGATTTCAATTTGTTGTAGACAACAATCCGCTAGTATTGGACTCTTTACGGTGCCTAACTTATAGGGACATAGTGTGTCTTTCAAGATCTTAAGTGGTTGACTGTCCTTGACAGTTTGGAGAATATTTTAGGCCGATATATTTCCTTTCCAATGCTCTCATGAGCAAGCATGGAGAAAATAATAATCAGAAAAAGGAGGATCATAAAACAGCCTCTTACGTATTTTCGACTTAAGTTTACTTGCGAAATGAAGTTTAATTGATTTAACCAGTGTTGAAATGATCTAAATGTTAAGAGCCGTTGACCCCGGCTGGGTTCAAACCCACGCATGGAAGTCACCCATTCTTCAGTATCGCGTGTTGTGGGGGTATGGCTTGACACATCGTTCGATAGACGGTTTAATCTCACTGGCAGACAGTGCGTCAGCACCGGCCTCGTACCGAGTCCACGAAAACGCGAACGACAGAACAGCTGATCGATGGCGTGAATCGATAGATGAGAGACAAATCCAGTCATCTGCTTTGAAGCCTCAAGGCGTGGTCACCCACTCCAGTAGGACCAATGCGCTATGTGCAAGGAGTGGATACGTGGACTAACAACCCACACATTTTGTTTTTCACAGATAAATTGAGACAATTAGTACGCAGAACAGAGCTCACACTAGTGTTCGTGGGGCGGTATGGAACACGTGCAACCTTCCAGATGCTATGCGTAAGCGCCCAGTGTTCGATAGCAAAGCGTTGTCGGAATTAATGGCAGTCAACCGACGTTTTGGTTACCGCAGTCCACTTTTCCCACGACAATTTTGATGACCAATCATAAAGAGGTAAGAAGCCCTTGTAAAAGCATCCCTCGAAGTGTACCTTCAATCTGACGGCCTACTACGTGATTTCCGAATGAATCAACCGGTGTTTACCGGTTGAACACACGGGCATGTTTGGTGATGAAATATGGTTTGGAAAGTCTGACAGGAAATCGGTAACTTTCACCCAATAGAGCCCCCTCCTGTTCTTCTCTAAGTATTTGAAAAACTTATTCTAACAAGCATCTCGTCATGCATCAATATTGATGACGACTAGCAGTTTGCTTAGCGGAGCAAATGTCCCGCAACGGGCGCCTTATCATATTAAGTCGACTCTCCTGATCGCACCGGAATATCTTACAGCTTTTTTTTCTTGATCACAAAGATGCATTTGTGCTGGTAGAACTTTGCTGTTATAGGTGTTACAAGACACAAGAGGGCATCCACCTATGTTGTCACTGATTTGAAACCTTTTCACAGATAGAACTCAGTTTATGGCCTTCAGAGACGACATCTCTGATTCTCTACCCGTCAGTACAGAAGTACTCCAACGTGCCATTGTCTTCCTACATTTTCTAATCTCACATTCATAGCTTACCCAAAACCTCTAATGATCTGATTATGTACGCTGATGATGTTGAAATTGGGACCAAACCTAACAATAATTCATTTCATGAACTTAGCGGTTCTTCTCCTGTCATTCAGTGGTCCTCTTCATCACATTTAACACTTAGGTATCCAAACACAATGATATTTCATTTTCACTTACTAAAGGGACATCTATGTTCAGTCAAAAGGAGTTGTTGTTCTCAACATGTAGAGAGCAAGGTTATACCCAAAAATTGCTCTGTGAAATATCTCGGCGTAAGCATTTCTTCTTCAACTTAGGAGATACGAAACTGTGGAAGTGGATGTACTACCCATTCCACTTCGCCTTCCTGTGTACTGAACGACCAACTGAACCATCTTCACGACGATTCATCCCACCATCCAAGAAGCCTATCGTGCTTTTTGATTCTGTTTCCATTGTTAATTGCAAGTTGTCATGAGCTGAGTTAAACGAACTTAACAGTTGACCTATTTGATCTGAGGAATTGATTACACAAAAGATGTCATCTACATAGCGTTTGTATAAACAATATCTATGGATCGTTGATTCAAGTGGGCCATTTTCCAACTTTGCCATGAACATGTCGACAAACAGTGGTCCGAGTGAGGAGGCTATTGCTACCCCGTCCTTTTGACGGTAGATCTGACCGTTGAACTTGAACTGAATGTTGTATGTTCAGAAGAACTGCAGTTGTTTCAGAGCTTCTAAGGGGATGCCTATCACGCTTGCTTTGCTTTCGATATAGTCACATAAATAATCGATGACTTCACTAATTGGAACTTTGGTAAAGAGTGAACTGACATCTGACGATAGCATCCGCTGCTCTTTCACTTTCAGGTCTTTTACACAACTTATGATTTCAAATGTATCTTTGGGCTATGTTTTGAAATTTTCTGTCTAACCGGTTCCAGCGGAGTTGTCAACCAGTTGGCCACTGCAAGACACGGGGAATTGCACATGTGTAGTATAGGTCTTAGGGGGACTGCATTCTTATGAACTTTTGGTAATCCGTACAAACTGGGAATGATAGGTCCTGTAAGCCGTATCCGTTCGAAAGTAGATGAGACTACTATGTCATTCTGTTTCAGATTTCGTAAAATATTGGACAGAGACTTCTCTATTTGTTGCTTTTTCTCCTCCTCTGTTGCTATTTTCGCGAATTTGTGTGCGTCACTCAAAATGGTTTCCATTTTCGTGATGTAGTCTGACTTATTCAGGAGTACTGTACCTGCACCATTGTCCGGTTTCGATATAATGATATCATTATTCTTTTGTAATTCCCCCAGACGTTTAGTATTTTCTGTCATTAATAGTCCTACTTGATGATGCCCCAGTCGTATGCTATTGATAGCACGTATTCACTAAGGTAGATTTGAAATTCTGTAATCCCAACTGTGACGAAGGAAGTAAGCTGGACAACTGAGCATAATGATTCTCAAATTCCACCTCAAATTCCACCTGTTTACTCTGGTTTCTTGGGCAGCAGAATTTGGGTCCCAAGGATAACACCTCAAGCAACGTTTTGTCTAACTGGAAGTCGGATAAATAGTGCACAAAACGTTCAGGGTTCGGTGGGAACTCACTCGCTGGTTTCGATCCCTTTATCAGTTTCGATAGTATTTCACGTTTCCGATTCACTTGCTTTTGCACAAGTGACTGGACGTATTTCTCAAAGGATTGCGTTTCTTCCGACGTTAACTGGTCAAGGACATGAGAAGATGACACAATTGTAATTTCTAAATAGACGATATGTTTGCGCTTAGTATCGTGCTCACTAAGCGCTTGGTGCCGAAGTGATACACTCGATATGGATATCCGTGTCTCTTACGTTGAAGAGGAACCTTATTAGTAACCTCATAAGCAGAGCAATACGAAGGAGGACACAGTTGAGGAAGAACCCCGAACGGTGAGAAGGATTTTCACGCAGAATAGCTACCCGGACCGCCTAGTTGATAAGACGGTGCAAATAAAGTGGAAAATTTCAAAAGAGTCCATAGTAGAAAGGAAGCCAGTATGCATAACAGTGCCATTCACAGGCGACGGGTTGGAAGAGACTACTCAGGGAAGATTGTCGGGAGTCATCAGCAAAACATTTTACGCAGCTAATCTGCGGATGTTGTTCCAATCCAGACCGGCAGTGGTTTTGCGGTTGAAAGAAAAAATACCCGATTCTTCAGCCTCAGCCTGTGTGTACTCATTCAATTGTTCCTGTGGGACAATGTACATCGGCCCCACGACCAGGCGTTTGTCTGAAAGTATCCGCGAACACCACCTTGCATGTTTGAACACTGGAGCAAATAAATCGCTCTTTTGCGCGGTAGTTTCACACCTAGCGTAATCCAATCACACAGTAAACGTGTCAGAGGCTTTTCGTGCCCTGCATAAGATCCGGGGTCGACCATCAAGCAGTAGGCTCCTCACTCGGACCACTGTTTGTCGACATGTTCATGGCAAAGTTGGAAAATGGCCCACTTGAATCAACGATCCATAGATATTGTTTATACAAACGCTATGTAGATGACATCTTTTGTGTAATCAATTCCTCAGATCAAATAGGTCAACTGTTAAGTTCGTTTAACTCAGCTCATGACAACTTGCAATTAACAATGGAAACAGAATCAAAAAGCACGATAGGCTTCTTGGATGGTGGGATGAATCGTCGTGAAGATGGTTCAGTTGGTCGTTCAGTACACAGGAAGGCGAAGTGGAATGGGTAGTACATCCACTTCCACAGTTTCGTGACTCTCAAGTTGAAAAGTGACCATTTCTCTAGTCCTCACCTTGTCCCAGCACATATCTTAATCATGTACGAAGATCCGGCGACTATCGCTTCATGTTCTATGCTGAGATCCGTATAAGCTCCAAAATAACTAATTAAAAGTTTCGTAGATTTTTGCGTGATGTCATTCCTCAATTGCTGTTACCTTGTCATCTTTGCCGGTCTTTGGAAGGGAGATTTTTTCATTTCGCGAAGGTCTGTCAAAATCATATCAAGATCTAATGGTATCTCTCGTCTTGATGTAGCCCAATGCCTTTAGAGAAGCACTTTTCTGCGTGCGATTAACCTTGCACTTTTATCTTATTGGACTCGACTCATCAATTGCATATACATTTAACTGGGCGTGGTTATTCGTCATCTACCAGATGTAAATACAACTTGTTCTACCCCCGAAAAACCGCTCATCGCTGATGTGTCTTACACCATCTTTCAAGATACCTCAACATCTCAACCCTAGTTTCTTCTAGAATCAAAAACCCTTTGTTTTAACTCATTTTTCTGGCTTCTCCTTGTTACACCTGCTTGAGCCGAGTATTCACTTTGGTTTCTTATGTCATTATTTAAAAGCCCGATCAGCTTCCCATTTGGATGAATAACGTCACATTTGGACTTCACTACGAACTCATCTGACCGCAATCAAATCCACTCAGAATGTCCTATCGAGCTCGCGACGGTCGGTGAATAAGAAAACCGTGGAATCGATTTGTTTTAATTCATACCCCTGGGACTAAACAGCACTATGAATTATTGTTCGCATCAAATCCGCCTTTTCGACGGACTGGTTTACCGTACCTCCAGGAGAGCCTGGACACGAGGCTCCGTGTGACTTATGACCGGATCGGAAGCGGACGTATCCGGTCGTTTCCGAATTGTCTCACCACATGTGTCTCACGGTAACCCATTCCAATCTATAGAGTGACGGGAATAGGATTTTCTACGGAACAAATGGTCAGTAGTCCGAATACGGTATGAGCATTGTATGTCTCAAAGGTTCGAAATCCGCCACTACGGATCAATGCTGCAGTCAAGTATCGAACACTTCGGTATCGTTCGGGTCGTTACCATCAGGGATCTAACAGGTTTTGTATTTCAGATCTAAGGGTCATGGCTGCCAGTTCATTCAGTTGGTGCAATATGAACCTGAGTATACAGACTCCCTCCCGGTGCACTTCCTGATATTAACAACGATGGACTGCGTGTAGCTGCATCGACCGGTTTGGGATTTACTGTGTGTTACTTTATTCATCCTCAAGACTTGCTTCACTAAGACTTATTATTATCTAAAACATTAAAAAATGTGCAAATCTTAGTCCAGAAACTAATTCTGGAGTACAGCAAATCAAACTCTTAGAAGCCAGGTACAAAATGAGCTTAGTTAAAGATCACAGTCGTGTGTTAGCCGGAAAGCATCATATTACAGCTTCAGCCACAGCGGCTACTTCCTTCGCTCAGACTGTTTTCTATGAACTGAGACGTGGAACAAATTGTTATTTTCTGATATTTGCCCAGCCTACCCATTGTATCAGCTGGGTTCCAACAATGATAATAATCTACGTTAATCGATGTTTTCAACCGGGAAGTGTGAAACTTCCCGCATCGAAGCACATGCAACTACCATCTTGGTGCATGACCACGAGACCACCAACTTACCACACCCGAATTCTTTGTCGCTGATGTACATAAAGTGAATGAATTTCGGAACAGCAATAGCAGCCGCAGTGATAGCGTGAAAAACAACAACAGTTGATGAGGTGGGACTAACTACTAAATGAACAACCGTTCTACACGGACTCTGAGATCGAGGTATTTGTGCACCCATCCACCCCTGCAATAAACTGCGTACACAAAATGTTTTGCCCCGTCACTTCTGTAGAATAGCAATTGTTCAGTGTTAGAATCGACTTCTGTCTGCGCCCCAGGGTGCTCCGAGGAATAAGTGTCAATCAGCGAGCCACCCATTAACTAACAGTTTCCACATGGATCGAGCAAGTTTCATGAGTGCCTGAAACACTTGAAATTGTTTGGTAAATGTTGTCCATTAAAAAGTGCAATGCACATTGATTAAAAACAAAGTTATCTTCGATTTATGAGGCCTAGGTAGATGAGGATTTTGGTAGCATGCGTAGACAGATCGCTGCCAATCTAATTCCAACAGAAAATGAAATGTGACCTGACTGTTAGCGTAAATATCCCGTTACGAATGATTCTATCATGTGAAATTCGGTCAGCAGAGGGTTTATTGTCTCCAAGATCTTGAATACCGACGACATTAGTAGCTCAGGATCTTAGATTTTATGGGTTCCTGATCAAAGGGCTTCATGCTATAGTCGCAACAGTTACATTGTCAGCTAAAGTGACGTCACCAGTACTCACGTGAAGAACCCTGTAACTGTCTGCTTTCACGAGAACCGTGTTTCAAGGTCTGACTTCATTTTTCAGGCGACCGTGAAAAGTCTGCAACCTAAGCGCCAAGCTGAAAGTTCAGCAGCTTGTGAAGAGGCCATATATGGATACCTGCACTGATCATGTGGCACAAAAGAACATTCAAGCTGTAAGATTCTTATATAATTCTAATTACAGGGCCGATTACATTGGTAAAAATAGCAATGATTCGAATGATGACCGTGATGACAGTATTGATTACGGTGATGGCATTTTACATATATATATATATATATATATATATATATATATATATATATATATATATATATATATATATATATTCAGCCGAGGACTGAGACACCGAGAAAGCTTGGACTCTACTTTCTCGTTCTTAATGCCCAAAAGGTAGTAGTCTTACGCAATTTAAATTTGAACCGAACACTCCTCCGTTCCTCTTAGACCCCTTCAACGAAGTCACCCGTCGTATTAGTCGACGGTTGTGTGGGTGGCTGGTTTCTACCGTTCCAAACCGGTGGCAGGACAGGGCTTCATAACATGTGATAGTGCTGGAAAGGACGAGGGAGAGGAGGAGCGAAAGGCTGTGAGTTAGCTCTGGTTTGCTGGTTGTAATAGGTATGACTCAGAAGGTTGCACTCCGGGTTCGAGTTCAGCTGGGGCGGTTATGTACAGTTAATGATGATTCCAAAGAAGTAAGGGGAAAAGGCTTTGCACTACTTCCGCGGTTTCTAGTAATGATTTGAAAGTTTGTGTTGTATGGTGAGTCATTAAAGGACCATTTGAATCACGTAATACTAAAAAAACAAACAGAATTAATGTTATATTAGTTAGCACAGTTATCCAAGCCTACGGATTTGTCCACGAAAACTCCCTTGCGTTTAGTTCAACCAAGATTTCTCTTTTATCACAATGGGGTTCAGCGTGCCGTATTGAGGCACTGTACACCTATTTTATCCTTGTTAGCAATCATCAGCAGTGCATATCCACGGAGATCCCATTAAAACTCGAACCAGGAGTCGAACATCTAACCATCAGGATATCCGAGATAGCTCTCAACGGCTTATTGAACATATTCACAACATGATATAGCACCCTTCAGTCACTGGCCTTGAACAGTAACAACCCGTTGTCCACAAAACGATCGACTGTTGCGATGGATTACTTCTCAGTAAAGGTCAAAGTACAACGGTGGCTTTCTGTTGTAAACAACCTGCAGATTTTGGTAATTAAATAGGTATTATTAATAAAGGTAGCTTCAAGATAAGCTAAATGAATTCATCCGGTGGGTTTATTAGTTTAATCTGCCCTCCCGATCAACTGGATCTGTGAACATGACAGAATGAAAATACACTGAAAGCACTGCTATAAGCAACGGAGGAAACCATACTTCTTGCGACGGTCCTGAGTGTTGTGTCCACAACCGGTAGCAGAACACGTAATGGTGGCGTTGCTTTTATTTATGCGATTGTAAACACAAAACCCGGCCGTAGCCGGCGACTAAGCGGCAAACAAGCAAGTGAGTTGGCATAAAGAATTAAGCTACTTGTTCCGTCACGCGCAGCAGAGGAAGACTAATCAGTACACAGCAAAATCGATAGGTCAACACTGCTGGCGCTAAAGCATGGTTAAAGATCGAGGCAAATTGGGAGTATGTCCATTCATGAGAGGAATATTGATCGGTTGTCCGCGCAGTGTGCGAGACCCTAACCAGACACAACACTGAGCACTCAAAAAATGCGAAATCTTAGCAAATCAAAAGTAATCGGACTAGGTGCTGGAAAACTACATTCGCATTAGACTCAACCAATCCACCTAGCGGTAGAAAGAAAGATCACACTATCAGGGGCAAAGAATGGAATGTGAGTGGTGACAGCTCATTTAGTTATACCACACCGTAGAGACGGATTTTCTTCATAATAGTCCAACCAGTGATATTATCTTCCACGGACGAAAACGGGCAGAATTTCTGCTAAGCAATAAAACTACTTTTTTACGGCAAATCACAGTGGTCTGTGAGTCGCATATGACTGGGTTGTGTGATGTTAGATCAAGAGACACGGGATGAAATCTGTGCACAACAGATGACCCTAAATGCTCTGTGGCTTTTCATGGTCTACCAGTGGCAAAATCATTCCCAGTTGTTTCAGTAACGCCCCTCTATTTCTAAGCTCACGCAGTGTAGACGAGCGAGAGGGAGGCAAGTTGGATTTGGATTTGAATTATTGATTTGACTGTTTGCTTTTGAAACTTTAGGCACTGAATAAAAGTTCCAACTCGGCGGATTTTTAGAATTAGTAAATTTCTTCCCTCCACTTTCACTTGAAAGGAGGTAAAATAAATAACTTTCTGCAAAGAAAAACGGCTATACACTTTTGGATATTCCTGACAAGGATGGGATGTATGTACTGTATTTCTGATGACGTTCCTTGTTGAACATAGAATCTGCATTGTGTACAGGACTTTCGAACCAAGTAAAAAGCACACATGAAAGAGTACCTAAAGTGCAGGTACTCAGAAATAAAACCAGTGACTGCCTTAGTCAACCCACTCCCGAGGCTCCTTACTAGCAGCTAAATTCAGTTATAGACACTTACTGGAATCCTTTGTTGAAATTTCCCTAAGCGGAAGTACGAACTGAACACTTTTCGTCCCCTATTTTTTCTTCCGACTAAACGAATTATATAGCAGTTCTCCCCTCATCTAGAAACACTATTCGGGATCGCTCAAATCGCTCGTGCTGAGATGCATTGAATTCTGGAAGGAAGAGAGACAATGTAAGAGAATACACTTGCACGCCCAAAGTGCATCTTGCAGGGAGAATATTGCGGTCGGAAACGTTGCAAACCGGGGAAATGCTGTACGTGAATACTCAATCGCAGCTAACAAATATTTGGTCATGAAGGTGCAAATTTTCTAATCCACCGTCGATGTCGGCCATCTGGTGAATTTGTGCCTGAACCTTTCTTTATGTTCACACATACATTCCGTCGTACACACACTATTGTGCTATGGTCACCTGGTACGAAAAGTGTTTAACCAGCCTGCCTGCCCGTTGCCGGACGGGGACAAGATGTTCCAAGGGACAGGAACAGTTTCATTCGAGGCACGTGACATGAACGATATCCACATAATATCACGTGAACCGGTTCCCATATTCATCTGAATTCGATCTGAAAGCTTCGATCACCTGAACTTGGACTAAATCTAAATTTAGGACACGACCAAATTGCTGACAATTCACAGACTCAATCGCAACTCACTCAGACTGTTCGCTCCTTTCATTAATCATCTTATTCATATTGCTGCACCAAATTATATCAGACATGGAACTCCATGAAAACACCGTCTCCGATTCCTCGGTCACCACGTGATTGTGGTTGAATAACTCGACTCTAATTGACTAAGAGATGATTTGCCGTTCAGCTGAATATTTTCCCCCTGGTAATGTTTATCCGAATGGAAGGAGATAGAGCGGATTCGATTGAACACTGGTTAAAGTGCATACATTTGACAATGCACGAAAAAACTGGCGGAATTCCAGCAAACACGTGGACCCGTAGATGGAATATCTTTCAACACGAGTTATTTAAACGGTATACATAGATGTTTGTTGATGAACACCGAGAGATTGGAAAGCATGTTTATCTTCTTGTCAGAGCAATCGTGTGGTAGATGATGCCAGATAATCCACTGCCGAAGTGGCCTAATAAACTAGGAACACATAGGTGTGATGTAACTGGAAGATTCACCAGAATTTAATGGCTCACAAGCGCTGTGTGAAACTAGTAATGATGATATCTGTTAATATTATTTCCAATTCCGTCTGTTTATCATTTACCAATAACAAAAGTATTTGAAGGAGCAGAGGTGTCTGATCCGTGATGCTCGCATGGGCATAATTAAAATCGATCAGTGTTGGCGATATTCGACCTCGGGATCAGAACAACTTCAACTCGCCAACATAGCCTTTCGAACACAATCAGCTATCCTACTTAACAAGGTATTCAGACTGTGTTACATAGCATCGATCAACTGTGATACAATGCAAACAATGACGATCAGTAACTTCAGTTCCTAATTTCAACACTCAACTGTGATAAATTTGTTTATCCTCGGCTTCATAGTTTCTGTTCAGTGGTAGTGAGATCCCCAAGTGGAGTACAGATATTTGCATGACATGAGGAGTCCACAATCGTTGGCATCATCAAACCCCAAAATCTTGTTTGGATGATACTATATGCTTGATAATGCTCCCAAAGTGATCTCGATGTGGTGACGAATCGAGGTGAATTTAAAATAGGCGATTAACTGGTGTTACTCGTGGCCGGCAATTATCTGTTGCGCAGCAATGTGTGCTCTCAGTTCGTGCACCAGAATGGCAGAGGGCAAATGAGTGGGATCTCAAATTCGACGAGGACTAGTATGTTACAAAAATGATTGTTTCCAATCTTTTTGATAGGAGACTGAATGGTATGGAACGACTGAGTGATTTGGTGGATGGTGTCTCATCTTACTGCAATGATTCTGTTGACATTTATCATCCAATCAGATTAGGGTGGAATTGAGTACTGTCTGTGGAATTCACGGTGAGACTATTGCATGATCAATGACATAGCTCTCGTGTCCCTCTTAAATATGCATTCATTATGAAATGAAGTAAGGATTGGCTCGGTAATTAATGGGGATTACTTCGAGGTCGAACACGACGTATAGAATGATTGAGAAGGAAAGCGATGTGTTCACGTGATCCACATGATCCACATGATTGGGAAGAACCTAAGGATAGAGGTGACTCAAATTCCGTTCAAATTACTGACCAATATTATTATTATTGTTATTATTATTGATCACATGATTATAAGCTGCACAAAGATGAATCGGGAGAGGAGGGTGACTCGGATAGTTGCCATCCATTACAGGAGCCTAAGTGAGCAATGGTGATGACTACTTTTTTCTTGGTTATAACGGTGATTAGTATAACGAAGTTATAGGAATCGATGTGAGTTTAACCTTGGTGTTATTTTGGTAAATGATGGCCTTACCTGTATATGTTGGGCACCTGAGGTGCATTCACACTACACTGCTTGCTTTCCACTATTCGTGACCTAATATGACCCGTATAATCGGTGTAGTGTAATCCGCATAATGGACATTGTTTGACCACGTGTCTGAAATTTGTGTAACCTACCAAGGGCATATCAGTTGACCATTGGCTTTGGAAAGCCATTAGCCATCCGTTCCGAGCCAACCAAAATCAATGACGTGACTATCAGCAACTGTGTCGTCCACAGAACCAACAAGGCAGAACGAAGGTGCCCGCTAGAGAAATGAGGTAAGTGATAGGACTGAGATTAGTCCTCTGAAACTCATTTGTCCGGCAGATATTTTTCCCGTCTTCTTCCCTGCCATAGTTCACTTTTAAGACCTATTTGGGAAGTGGTTGACTGCTTTGAAAGTTCGGTAAAGTTTCTGTGTAGCAGAACAGAGACAGGTTCAAAAGAGTACCAGAAGGACAGTCTGCGATGATGTATAGGTTTCCATCATCACAAGGTTTTTGCTGCAAATACATTCAAGGATCACAGTAACTGCACCTGCTTCCGGCGGTATACACAATTTCAAGTCAGTTCAAGGACACACTTTGTTTGACCGAAAAGGATAAATTTCCAGTGAAAGTGTATCAGTAGAGCAAGAAGAACCAGGTGGACATGAAAGACATTAACCGTCAACTTTGCGTGCTTAGATCAGCTACTAACTCACAATACATGTGATTACATAAAGATGGAAAATATGTAATTGCACACACACAGACGAACAAAGTGATCCACACTGAGATATGCTACAAAGTTAAGATTAAAAAAGCTGGTGGGAGACAAATCAAAATGAGTTCACACATCACTACCACGGCAACGCAATTCGTGTAATAACTGACTTTGGGATGCAAAGTTCAGACTATACCAGAGGACAGATTACTGCATCCGTGAACTTTATCAAGTCTCGATTTCTTGGTCTCGTGATAATTCGGAAAGTACTAATCGGACCAGCCGGATGACCTGAATCCAAAAAAAGAACGTACCACTGCACCAGATAGTAATTCTTGGCCATGAAGACTCAAGCTACTCAGGATGTGTTCACACACTCTCGTGGAGAGAGTGCTGTTTGAGCGTCCGACGAAATTAATGCCACAGGTAAACTGAAATTGGCAAATACGATTGGAGATGGCATGAACTTCAGTTATATCTAAGTCCGTGAGGCTGAAACGACGAAGAGTTTCATTTACTGTTATCTAATTGGCTGCATACAAATTGCTCTCGATTGCTGTAGTGAGCCGGTGACTTATTCTATCCAATAAACAGTCGCCTTCAAGAGGTAGATAGATGGATGAACATGTCTTTCTTTCTCGGATATCTTGCTTTGGGATTCAGGGGGAAATTGACTTTCGAATAAACACCAGTGGGTTTTCATTGTCCATCGGTGTGTCCGCTAGCCTTTTCGTTTGGCTTCGCGGGACTTCAAGTCTACACAACTGTCGTCATCGGTAAAATAGTGTTCTTACCAGACTCCGTTTGTAACCCATTGGAAGAAGTTTCGAAAATGTAACTATGGTCCTGTCTTAGTAGGCTTGTGTTGCAAGGATATTAGCAGCTTACCATCTGGTAACGTGGTTGAGAAGTAGATCCAGGAACAATAATTTGGCCGTGCTTCTGTAGTCTAACGTAAACTTGATATTGAAGTAGTCGGTTACATGTTCTGGCAATGGTAATGAAAATGACAAAGAAAAACAATAATAATTAGTATCATTAATTACCAATCAGATGGGAAAGCGACTATCGTGATCAGATGAGTTTTACTCCTAATTCGTTGCCGAGGCGTCACCTAGATCCAGGAGTCGCTACGGGATTACCGAGCTATAAAAAGTTGTGTTTCGAGAATATGTCCACTTAGATTAACTACGTGCAGTGGAGTGCGAAGTACTGGGTGTGGGTTGAGAGGGTCGGAAGGAAAAGAGTGTGGCAGGCGTGTGCGCCATGATCCGCCACCTCTGGTAACATTCGAGGCACTTGAAGGTTGGTCTGAAGTCTTTTGCGAGGTAAGTCCCTCTGGTGATTCAACCGCCGTCACACGTGATACGGTCAGGTATAGCTTCATAGCCACGCATGCAGATAAGTCTCAACAAATCAGGATCTCCGAGGACAGGTACGACAAAAGCTCCCTGTGATTGGTCAACGTCTAATCTTCCAATTATTTTCTTTGATTTAGCATATTTATATAAACTAGTTCTACAATACAACTAACGTGCTATTTCGCAGCCGTGGTCTTTCTGCTACTTTGGTTTGTGTAATTCTGGGTGGGAGCGATTTCGATAGGTCCTATCAGTTCGGACATTGTGATTACTACAGTACTACTCAAGGGTTCGTAGGCAGAAAAATGAATTTTTTCCACGAATCTCGGTAATTCATAGTAGGATATGTTACCGCACTTAGAAAGGCGTTTAACTGAGCTTTTGACCAACACTATATATTTGACAAGTAAACCAGTGAAGACATGATAGAGTATAACCCGTGAAATAAAACATAAGAATGAATAAACTTGGAAAATGTATGATTGGGGAACGCGTCGTGCCTTCAAGGGGGAGATGTAAAAAGTCAGCCTTCTTACCGTGTAAATAGTACACCAAGATATTTATGGCACTGGGCTCTTTCCAAGTTTGAATCATCTATCCTGGGTGTTGCATAATTTGATTTTGAAACGGATTTACGACCGACTGAAAACAGCACTTCAGCACACATGTTGAGACAACCTGCTGCATTGACGGAATTGTACTATTCCATCATCGTAGATATACATTCTTGTCATGAAATGACACGAATACAGTTCCGGGATCCAGAACCGATCACAACATCGTTGGCATATCTGAAAGTAAAAGACGATGTAGCAGAAGGTAGGTTACACGTAGAGCAAGCGAACGAAAATGGTGATCAAATAGCACCACGCAATGCTTTGGTGTTAACAGGGATTGTAAAGGGTCTAGGATTATTTGGATATGGGAAATGAGATCTGCTTGTGAATTCATCTCCTAACCTATGGGAGAGTGTCGCGGATATTTCGTGACGATCTAAAAACGATAGTAAACGTTCTCTAATGAGGGAATTGAAAGCTTTCTTATAACCCAGGAAGCATACGTGAACGAGTATGCTCTTCTGATCCAGCTTTGACTCAACTGAGTGGATAAGAAAATTGACGGCATCCGCTGTGAAGCACTGTTTCCGATAGGCATATTGGTTCACATCTGAAATATTAACAGCGAATTTAACATCATCAATAATAATCCACTCAGTTACTTGAATAGGACTAAAGTGGACTCGATGGGACGAAGTCTACGTTTTCCTTCTTCGGTATTGGAGTTTTATGAAATTGATACTAAAAGTCAGCGAGTTTGCCCTCTGACTAACATCGAGCGAATATTAGGGAGAACACGGGCACAATTTTGCGGCCAGCCAAACATCCATAGACTTTTTATGTTTGCAATTAAGTTCCATTGGTTCGATACATGGTGTAATCTATGTGCACGTGCGGAATTCGTTTAGTGAATTTGGCTGATTTCTAAAATGCTGCATTCGGCTCTTAAACTTACCGTGGTGACAGGGTTTGCGTACCATCATGAGGCAGAAGGTTATGCCGACTGGAGCACAGTGCTACTTCGGGTTCACCCATATCATATCAAATAGGTCGAGGGCAAGTAGCCAGGTAAAGCAAAGAAGTCTTGTTATAGCGAGTGGCGGGTTTTCTGCCTGGCAGCAAACTCTCTACATGAAACTACAGAAGCCCGTGGACAACAACTTTCAGCGGGGAATGCTGGGGCAAGGGAACGACGTGAATATCAAGGCTAACGGACCAACCAAACGAGGGCCACAGACAAAAGAACAGACGGCGAATATACCGGAGGCTTCCCGAAGCAGACAAAAGTAGGCATACGGACTAGCAGAAGGGAAGCAGCAGGATCTCCGGCAACCAGCAAGGTAGCCCAGTTGAGGGGCTGCCGATCAAGCCATCAACTGAGACAATCGAACCAACCAAATAGAAGTGATGCCCAGAAGAAGCAAGCTACCGGCCACGGGCCACTGGCCAGAACGCAGCCGAAGCACTCAAGCAGCCGCAAGAGCAATGTTCGTGCCACCCAGTCTGAAAAAGGGCCTATATAAACGATTGTATGTGTTTCCTGGACTTGACTTGTTTGGCCGTTGGAATACAAATGTCCTAGCCCATCTTGTCATCCTTGTTACCTCTTGACGTGCTCGAATTGGGTCCACCACCAAAGGAGCCGATTGCCTCTTGCCTCTTACTCAGGTATCCTGGGTGGGGGACGCGCTGGGCCTCCAGGACTTTGTTTTACCACGTCAATGACGTTCCCTGATGGATTACACAGAGAGATTTGTTTCGCTCACTATAAATCGAGCAATTTGATTGTGCAAGAGGCTTTACAAAACATCGAAGAAATAGCAATTATTGGGATTTCCTTGTTGCAAGCTGTAACAATATATTGATTTCTTTTCAGGAAGAACTGACTTTTTATAGCAAAGGCTAGAGATACTTGCCTAAAGGGTTACACACGACAGGAAGCCACCCGTTTGACCAGAGAAGACCGCAACAAACAGTGGACTGAAATCACGGAAACCATAGAGACTGTGACTAAACTCGGTCAATTCTCAAAGCTCTTTCTCCTAATCCGCATTGCATCCGGTATGCGAAATACAGCAGAGCCAGTCGTTCGCGAAGCTGCCGATCTGCTCATTCATGAACAGCCCAAAATATGCAATCATGGATCAGGCTTTTCGATTGTTTAGTGAACCCCCTCTCAAAAACCTCAGTGAACCCAGTCCCAGGAATCTAGAGTAAACTCTACGATGTAAGTGGTGACCTGCCAAGTCGAGAATGAGTCGCCGAAGCAATACACAATCTGAATAATTGGCAAGCCTCCCGCAGAAGACGGTAGAGCACCGGATATATATAAATCACGTCTTGCAACACGGCTCGAGTCACAGCATATCCTGCTTTGCTCAACCTGGGAAAAAATAATTCATATCAGATTGGGGAACATCAGTATTATCCTTTCTTCCAAAGAAAGACGACAGGACTGTGTGCACAAACTACCATGGCATCAGATTAATCAACGCGGCCGCCAAAATATTCTCCGTGCTTTTGTTGAACCATTTCTCAGCGGTACGAGACACCTGCACATGCCCCAATCAAGAAGGTCTCCGCCGTGGTAGACGGTGCGTGGACCAAATATTCACCCTCACCCGAGTACTGGAACATCACTGCAAGTTTCAACAACCAACTGCAGCTTGATTTATTGATTTTTGAGCTGCCTTTGACTCAGTTGACAGAGTATCGTTATGGACTACACTAAAAGAAGATGGAATGCCCCAGAGGTTTCTCAGTCTCATGAGGTCGTATTTCACAAAGATGCAAGAGAGAATACGCATCTACGGAGAGAAGTCCGGTGACTTCTCCCTCAGCTCTGGTGTTAGACAAAGCTGTCCCTTGTTCCCAGTGCTGTTCAACTACACCACCGATTGGATAATGCGTCAGGCCCGCACTGATTACCCTGCTATTCAGCTGGACACCGATGCTTTCCTCGATGATTTGGAATTCACAGACGATATCGTCATCCTTGGAGATAGCCCAACTGCCTTACAGTCGGTTCTCAATTGCGTACAATCTCTTGCAAAACCCATTAGAGTACAGATCAACACGTTGAAGACTAAGACCCTTTCGACGTGCACTACACAGTCCATTCTCCCGATATACTGGAACGGTGACCAAATCGAGCATCTCCAGGCGCTCAAATATCTGGGCTCCACGATTCTCCCAAAAGGTCGAGCCAAAGATGAAGTCAAGTTGAGCGTTGAAAATGTAAGGATTGAGTTTCTCCAGCTTCGCAATGTACTCTGGTCGCGCAACGGAATCGGTCCACATACGCAAATATGCGTCTTTCGACTCGCTATCCGTCCAATACTGACCTACGGTTGCACGACTTGGCTGCTATGAGTCGAGGGCATCTAGAGGTTTTTGAGCATTGATATCTACAATGGGTACTGAAAGTGGTTTGGCAAGAAAAGCTTTCAAACAAGACAACAAGACAACGGCACTTCGACATCGAAAAGCTGTTAGTGTTCCTCAACGCCTACGATAGCAGTGGTTTGGACATGTCCTATAAGGTCCAGATAGAGATCTCGAGACAGTGCCTCTCTCCTGTCCCATTGCCCAGGATGGCACTGTCGCCTCGGAGAACAGCTGAAAACATGGGTCAGCACTGTGCAATCAGACGCTGAGGGAATAGGACTCCCATTTGTCTACGGCGTTTGCAGCTGGAATTAGAACTGGATTTTTTTGCGCTCACTTCCCGTACCCGATCGTCGCTCATGGGCAGGTGCCATTCGGGAAATGCATGAAGCCAGCTCATCCTCTGGCAGGATAAAGACACATAAAAGTAGAAGTAAAAAATAAATAGAAAATTGTGATTAAGGAGCACGGTGAAAGTTTGACTCAGCGAATCTTCGAATGCAAAGTCGAATTTAAATCATACCCGACTTTCAGTCTTTTGGATTTTTCTTTTGAAGGGTAACTCGTGGGGTCTATCCGCTGTATGGTCCCCTTGGGGAAGCGAAGAAAACGTCTGTGAAGCGAAAGGGTTAAATCTCTTTGTCTCAAAAGCCCATAGCACTTGTAGGCATAACAAGCAATGTGACTTTTAGACTTGGAGCGGACAACCACAAAAGATCGATTATGTCAAGCTTAATAATGAGCTGGGAGACGGCAGATTGCTATCTACCACCAGTGGTGTTGTGTGTGGCATTCAACCCTCTAACTTCCGAGCTATTACACGCCTATGCCACACGACCAAGCCGGAAAATGTTCAGTTGTTCTGGTAAAATGCCCCCTACCACGCTTTGATATATATTTCACCTCAGCCAGCTATGCAAATGAAAAAGTTTGTCCATTCGTGTTTGCAACCCCTAAGGTGCATTGCACATGCTACAGAATGGTTTCGAGATCACGAGTATATCCCCGAGTTTGTTCTGTTCGACATTTTACTGTTATCACTAGGATCGGCTGGACAAGGACTGTTTGACATCGAGGCTGTTGAAAACTGCCAAGCTGAAGAACCGAGTGTACAGAAGAAATTTTCCCCGATATCCCAGAACAGTTTCATTTGAAAGCAGAAAAATCACAGCGAATCTTCGCTTCCACGTTGATGCTGAACCGATCTTCCAAAGAAAACAATAAATATTACATGCAGCTCTACCTGTGTGCAATCAACACCCGTAGAGCTTTTGACGAGACGGAATTATCCACCTAGTAAGTTATTTCTCGTGCAGAATCGATCCACATATTCAAGACGCAAAGCGAAAAAGATCCTATTTACACTATTTTTCCTACAGGCTTCACAGCTGCATTTGGAACACAGCAGTACCTTAAGTCTGTGTTGGCAAATCACGAATTGAAACGAAAGCATCTTTTCTGAAGTGGATCCATTTGGTATTGTTCTCTAGGTTGGGGTTTCTGAGCCTACAATAGAACGGCCAACTTTCAGTATTCATTGATTTCCGTTTTATTCCAATACTGCTCATGCACTGTCTTACTAAATGAGGCACAACTTGGCAACATGCATTAAAGAATGATATTCTCGCGAACAGATCCGATCTAAATGGATTGTCGCTTTGTCTGTACACTAATCTCGACCACTTTCAGGAATGCGGATTCCGTCTATAGATGAAAAATAACTAATGCTTCTTCATACTTTCTTTAATGTAACTCGAACTTATAGTTCGCGTAAATTCATTGCCACCTGGCCCCGGCTAATATTGATGACACACAGCTGTAAACCTTTTTGATTTCTAAAGGCCCGTTAGCTCTCATTTCTAGCATACGAGCGTCCGTTACAAAGACCAACAAGCGGACTTCTTAAGAACCACCTCAAAGGCTGTTGAAAGCATCAATAAGAAAGGAGTTGCAATGAAATAAAGTGAATGACGGACTCCTGCCTGTCACTTATTTCAACTCCCATCTGCAGGTTTTAGTTCCGTGGTATATTATGGTATTGGAGCAATGATTTTGCACACTTTTTCAGAAGGCATAGTAAAAACCAGCTCTCATGTTGTGCAGTCACTGAAATCAGTCAGAAGCAAAGGCTATCAGCCAGAGAAGGCCCCATTAATTATGTTTACAGTAAATAAGCTTCACAAAACTTTCTGTACTCACCACTTCAATCTCCTCGTCGGACAGAAACCAACTTGTAACTTTAATTACAACTTTACGGTTCAAAAGGATACACTGGTTTAACCAGTTAGTCAACTTCAGAGTCCGGAAATTTTGCTGCTTGGATAAAACCTCGACATCCAATATCACTCACAGACGAAAACTGGTCAAGATGAAGCATTCTAGTGCGTCAACAACTTAGAAATCAATAAAATTCACCACCATGGTAGCGGTAACGTTACAGGCATTATCTGTGTCCTAATAAAGAATACCTAAATTCATTGGTTTTCACCGGGTGCTGAGCTACCAAGGAACTGTTTCACGAAACCACAGTCATATCCCGGAAAATCGCTCGACAGGCGAGCCAAATCAGGTAGAAGTGGTTGAAAACTCAAAATCTTGGCCAAACATTCCTCTTGGAGTACATATGCTCAGCTTCCATAGCATGGGCGGAGAAGTTTCCGTCAGGATTTAAAGGTCAAGAGGTTGATGTTGTCATCAACCTAGTGGGTGCGTGGACTGCTGAAGATTCCAGATGTAAAAAAACTACATGGAATTTCCAATGATTTTAAATACAGGTGTTGTTTGTAGCTCATTTTGATGGTTCGTATAGGCTGGTGGTCGCTCAGCTTGGCTTTTAAGTCGCAACCATTTCAACAGCCATCGAGGCCGGGGTCCTTGTACTGGTCAGTATTTACAAGAATCTTGCCTTTAGATTTGAACTTGCCCTCCTCGATGACCCTGAAAGTTCATGTTACTAAGTATGGAAACTTGACCTTTTGACCCGTCACGGTTACTTTGTAGTACGCAACGGCCGGTGATCTTTCGCCGGCGGATGGCAGGTGTTCGATCTGTAAAACACCAAAACAGAAAACTCCGAGAGCGTGAAGCTCAGTAAGTGTCTTCGGGAACCTACACTCACATTGGTCGAACAACAATATGGCCGCCTACAGCCTGCTTACTACAGCTTTTAAACTTGGCAACCTAGTTTTTTGACCTTCCGAATTTGATTTTGTATCTAGTAGCTCGACCTCTTGGCCTTTCGAGATCATTTCTGACATAAAAGTTGGAAGTTTAAGTTTTTAAATTTAGAAATAACCGCAGAAGGCTAAGAGATAAAGTTGATGAATATGGAAGTAACTTCGAAAGTTCAAATGGTCAATTTTCCATATTTAGTTACTTGAACGTTCAAGGTCATCGGGGTGGTGAAAGGTTAAATCTTAGGGCAAGATTCCTATGAATACCGCGTGTTCAACTACCTTTACCTGCGCACTGATGACGACATCTCAAATGATGGTGAAACTTCTGCCACCTAAGCGCCAAGCTCAGCGACGGCCAACCGCTATTTTTCAGACCGTACTTGGTTTTTCAAAAACTGGAAGGTAGGAATGAACTGCTGATACTCAACCTTTGATTTAGTAAGAGCAGCCGAGTAGTACAGCGCTACACCACATCCAAAGAAAATAAACTTTCTTATACTCTCAGTTATGAAGGTTACTGATTCCATAAATGCCGTCTAGAAGCTAAAATACTCTCCCACCAATTTCTGCTTCCCTCTTTTATCCGTCCTCTAGTTTATTATCCGTTAGGCTGAAACCCTGATCGGCTACACTAGCAATAGTGCTTCAGATTAAGGTTCTGATCGAATTCTGATATTCTCTATACTGACTAGTATCCAGAGGACTCCTGTATGCACGAACCGTTGATGCCGTCGACTTATGATGACCGTCGGCTACATTTCTTTCGTCCCTTATGTTGGCTTGATCACCGAACTATTTTAACCGCACTTGAGCGCCCTACTGAAGCTTTCCCAAAGATTCTCACTGCCTTGTCGATACTATGGTAGCCATCCTTTTTTCCTCTCGTTCTTATCTTTCAACCGGGCCAAATTCTCGACCAGCTGTTTCACGAAATGATTTGTACACGAGCTCGATTTTCTTTCACATGATCCACATACTTAAAAGCAAAGGGTAAACATCGGATCCCTCGTGATCCCTAAAAGTTAAATTTTCCCCTGTTTTTATTCCCTCATTGAATCGGTGAATGAGTGAAGGTAAATGCCCCTTCAAAAAATTTATCCAGTGCGATGCAATATAATGTAATACAGCACAGTATAAAACGGTATGATACAGTATAACAACCGTGGTTGCAGTTTCAGTGAATGTATCAAAAGACTTCATCTCAGAGGTAATCAAATACAGTTTCTCTCAAAAGCCTCTCGATCTTCTGTGTAAAGCAAACAGAGCCTATATATTGGCATTAGCAGGAGATATGAATGCTGGGTTGCTGCTTCCGTTATCGAATGAGGTATATCTAGGTGGTTCTTTTGAACTGGATCTCCATCCCCTAGAAAACCAGGAGAGTTAAGCCTATGTTCTCTGGTCACAACCTATAACTCGTCAAAGAGGGCTACAGACTGTCAACTTATCTGTACGCGCTACCTGGACTCCCCTCTATTCGACTCCGCAATGTACGCAGATAGATCACAACAGTAAATACAGTTGACAAGATTGTATCCAAGACTGACGACCGTGCTAGTCCACCTGTAATGAGCCCGATCACTCTTTCATGTATGCCAAGCAGTGCATGTGCTTCACGAAGCTCATAAAACGTACAGCGCAATTTCGGTTCGACTGTGATAATCTGATTCAACTAGCTTGCCTATCCGGCTTTCCAAACGTGATAACTGAAAAGCTGTTAAGAGCCAAATAGACACCAACAATCATAAAGAAAACTCTGAACTGTTCACGTCAGGCAAGCAGTGATTGGACGTGTTATATCCTGAAACCCAGGATTTCCACAGCCTTTCCGCACTTTGGTCGTGCAACTGTGAATTCCGGTCAGTAGAAAGCAGCCTCCGCGGGTGATTTCAGTAAACTATTTCACGTCATCCATGGCACCTATAGGGAATAGTTAGATGAAATTACAAGATCTGCAAACTTTGTGGTATACATTTTCACAATCAGCGAGAGATTCATCAAAACATAGTTAGAACCCGGGTTGGTTTTTCATATCTAACATTCCCGCACGGGTCCCCTGGCCCTTTCGACAGAACCAAATAGAGAGGCGGATATTTTCAAGTAAGCTCTAGCCATAGGCCTTCACAAACCTCCTGGCTTTTGTGACCAGCACTCATCTCTGTTCAATGATAGTGGATTATCACTTGCCAGAAACTTTCATGTCTTGTCCTTCAAAATGTAGATGGTTCACCTCCATCATGTTTTGAAAGCATTGCACCCAGCACGGGATGACCCAATTGCCATCTCCACCTTTTGACACGCCATTCCACGGGTAGAATGAAAGATTCGTTGGCGTACTCAAGTAAATCCTACGTAAACCAGAAGGAACCATGAGCAAAATTCTCGAAACATTCCCGCTGATCTACGCACAATACCCGAACTGATTGTGCAAACGATGCCTCTTTTACCAAAACTTCATAGTCCATCCAATGTAAACCACCGAATGAAAGCTGAGGCAGAGGCTATTCGTGCGTTATAATCCTCTGATTACCGAAGAAAATATCCAAAGTATTTTTGTATCTCGTAAAGCAGTATTTCTCCAATTATGACACCCCTGACATCAGATCACCACTGTCATTAATGATATCATATGGGAAACTACTTGTTATACACGATGCATCTGGTCCAGTGGTGTCACAGGACAAGACAATCTGGAGGGAGTTTATCATACGTGTTTCCGTCATAGGAATTTGGAAATTGTTGTACTGCTTTGAACTTAATTCCTTTTAATCGATAGTTCCTCGTAGATCCTCCATCACCCATAAGATCATAAAATAGCTGCAGACGACGAATCAGTCTCATCCGCAACAATCGATTTATTCACGTCAGCCTGTCCCGTCGGTACTTCAGAGTTCACCCTTCAGGAGAAACTCTGCGATACACTGTTAATCAGCACAAACGTTAATCGTGTTGCCTAATAAGTGCTCAGAAGTATTGGAATCTTATTACAGTTATTCACCAGGGGACGACAAAATACAGTGATTGGCTTTAAGAGTGATTCACACAATGACTCATCATTCTTCCGTATGATTAAAAATCCCTGGATTAGCCTTTAGGTGAAATTTAGATCATTTACCTGTCGGAATTTATTTGTGTGGTTTTGATTGTTTAACGCTGATACAGTGCTATGTTTTAAGCAAGACTATCAGCCAAGTCTGTGACCACAGTGCATACAAATTCAGTTAAGATTCTGTGAACCCATGGTAAAATATATCTAATAACATATCTTGGTTTTCCTCATAGTCACACAAGGGATGTAGAGCCTGCCCCTCTGTGCAAAACGGATTTCGTGTACAAGTGCCAGTAAACTGGATTTCCCCAACACATCAAGCGCGTATCTTAAAGAAGCTAGAAAACATTCTGCAGCCAATCTTCCTTCTGACGATACCTTTTAACGATCCTGGAAACCAACGGATCACAACAAAAATCGAACTGGCGCTTAAGATTTTCCCCAAGGTTAAAAAGTAAATATCACTTACGAGTCCAACTAGTCTGATTCAAGGCACTCATTTTCACGGCCACCTAACTCTGAATCCAGAATACATGTACAAGGACCGACGGGAGTAATCCGGACCTGATGTTAACGTAACCTGCCAGCTCAGGATTACATTAAAAAAGCCTCGAAGGCTACTGGCAACCATGGTCCTGAGAATTAGATTAGCATTGTACCAGACTAGGCCCTCAAAGTTCCAACTTGATAATGAGTAGTAAGATTGCTGTCTACTACCACTGTCTCACAGTATGCGCGCTACTCACTGGTTGGGCAAGTAGTTAGTTGCTTGAAAGTCATTTATGGACAAATATGGAGCAACAGTGACCGTGATCTTCAACGTCGAAGCGTGGACCTCAAACCGCCGGAGTAACAACAGCTCTTACGTGACCAGGCGCCGAAGTCGTTCGTGTTGACCATATCCTATTCGCCCCCGGATATGAGTATATATATATATATATATATATATATATATATATATATATATATATATATATATATATATATATATATATATATATATATATATATATATATATATATATATATATATATATATATATATATATCTTATTTGTCATATCTGCAAACCGATGGTATTACTTCGAGATTCACAAATATGGGCTACAACCGATCGTCGGACAACCAGCACAATGAAATTAGTCCATTTTCTGCTAGCTAATTGTAATATTGCCTCGCACTTGTTAAAATCTATCTTTATTACACATTTTGCCTCCTCTCGCAGTGGTATTTTCGAGTAAAATTCTGCTAACGAATCAGTGACTTCGTCCTGATAATTAAATAACTGGAGTCAAGATAACATAACTCAATATCTCACATGATGCCCATTTTCCGTTAACTGACTTCGTAATCGATTTAAATCTGTCATACTCAATGATTCAATCAATCAGTCATCAACTACACGTTACAGCTGCATAGAAACACTTTGTTTTGCCTGGAAAATCCAAGGAATTTCATGGATCCTGAGCATTCTTCCGTTTGTTTCTGTTGACAACTGACCTATTTTCGACATTGTGTATGTCTTAAATAGGTGACATACAACGTTACCTTTCTTCACATTGTGTTTATTTGGACACCCAGTGTAATACGTTCCGTCAACCAAGCAAAGTCCGAGGGAGATTGACGGTTCGCTTCGAACTTTAGGTCAGTACCAGAAAGTTTGATAACAAGATGAATAGATGAGATTTCTTCAAACGCATTGAAATCATCTCTGGTCCCAGGTCCGATCGATGTGGCCATTACCAATCGATCGAACTGCCACACATCCACAATAGTTTGACCAGCATACACACACACACACACACCAATCAGCCAGTCAGTCAGTCAGTTTGTGAATGCAAGATCAGTAACAACGCAGTCTATTCCACCTCAGCATCAGCTACGCCGAGATGCGTGTAGGCGGTCATTTCTTCGTAGAAGCAATGAGAATCTGAACGCAAACGAGATGGCAAAGCATTGGAAACAGTTTTGTCAACCCTTTGGATGCGTATCTGTGACCTCCCACAAACAAATCGGAGCTTAATAAGGCGGTCAGACACAAGTACATTGAAAACACAATTACAAACACACTCACAAATATGCACGCACAACGTTAGAGGTGTGACCTCTGGGCATTTGTTTTTCTGAACGGTTATTTGGTCAAATGGAACGAATGCACTTTCCATCTGAGGACTTGTGTGTTTGAGAGAGAGTGAGAGCAATGCCTTAAAAAATACACATACACGCACTGAAAACATCGCTACAAGCACGTGGAAACCCCGCCCTTTTCAGAGTCTAAGAGGGCATATAAAGTTCTGCAGGCTCACTTACTCAAGTTGTGGCCTGGATTCTAACACACATAACCCCTAGCTGATTCATACAACAACAACAAAACAGAAATACTAAGACGCACGCACAAGTGCACGGTGAATTGCAGACTCGTTGCTTTCAGAGGGAAACAAATTTGGATGCCTTGAATCACTTTTACACATCCGATTTGTCAAACTGATGATCGATATATTGATTCGCACTTTGAGTGTAGTTTTTCCGGATGTTTTAGACAGACCCCTGAGGAAAAGGAAGCGTGGCTGTTTCTGGCTCCAATCGATTCGTCAAATTTGTTGTGAACAGAAAACAAAGAATGCACTTTAGGTTGTCGATTTGAAGACTGTCACGTATATAACTTTGGTGAGATTTAATTAGCAAAATTGTTGGGAGAATTCCTCGAAGATATGCAAAACGATAGCCAAGTGAAAAGTAGCGATAAAATTTACGTGTTAATGTATTTGTAGTTGTTGGATTTTCCATAATTAGATCAAATGCAATCGAACTGACAATAGAATGAACTAGTTGTTTGTTGTACAAAATACGGAAAAACTATGAGCAAACTATATTTGCCGGATGTACGTGAAAAATAGCTCGGTCACATGAGTGTACTCAATAAGGCTACTTAATGCAGAGGACGATTGTATGCTCGAATGTGATGGGAATTGTACGGCTGCTGCGAATTTGAAGAAACTGAAATTACACCCAAGAACTAGCACCGCCGGCAGTGCGTGCAAAAGTGCTCCGGCCCGAACCAAGCGCACTGAAATGATGAGCACTCTCGTTTGAATGGCACATAATCCAATTTGTACTCTACTCAACTTTGATCTAGATCTATTTAGAGACGCAAAAAAACAATACAAAAGTACTGTCATCAGCAATCACCACAGAATAGTAGAGAGACCTTATAGGCAAGGTTTGCATTGGAATGAGTCGGACAATCATACGCCATGATGAGCGCGCACATTGAACCAGAATGACTGTTCTTTTGTGATGAACTAGGCAGATGATATTAGGGTCAGGTTACCCCATCCTGATGCATCAGTTACGCTTGACCTCCGATCTGGTCTCTTAGATCATGGCCATCGGTCCAAAGTCCATAGTCTAATCTTAAATTCCCGTAAATGCTCAGATTTTGTTTTCTCTCCTCTCAACGTCTCTGACTATGTGAACATTTTGGAATCGTGTTCAGACATTCACGTAGAAAACCTCCCCTTTAGCAGTCGACTGTCAATTGAATACCATAGGGTTCAAATCAACTACAAATTTTGCTCGGCTGGACATGCTGCTTGCGATTTCACAAAAGCAAGGAGACTGATCTACTCCGTTTTGCGCCTGAAATTAATGTCTGTACCCATCTAACTCATTCAACGAGTTGTCCGTGCTTTCTTATCACCTCCCTGGTTGTATTCTTCGACCGTCTTCTGCAGTGAGCTACAAGCTAGGGACTTCACCACAATAAAAAGACCTCTCAAGCACTCATTTTATGCAACCAATATACCTCGTAGAAATCCAATAGACTTCATCATAGCCCGTCATCACAGAATTTGTAAAAGATTGTCCGAGAGAATTTTGGACGACTTACATCACCCGTTTCACAAGTAACTCAGTGTGTGTGCTTCCTGTTCATTCACCCGTAATAATCATAAAATGATCTATGCAGGTACGGCTGCCCACCGGTCTTCCGTTGTCCGTTACCTTGTTCGCTTCTAATTTAACCATGGAAACAGTGACGCTGAAATTACACAGCGTTTAATGTCTTCATTTCTAAATCATCCCTTTTCACTGCGTTTTTTTGTCGTAAATGCTGTTTTATTTTTCCATGCAATCGCTGTGAGTATAGCTACGTACTGCTAAATATTCACCCATCGGGGTGCGTTAAAACAAAAAATACTTGACTTGACATGAACCGTGAATAATCGATATAGAATCTGCCGTGTGACCAGTGACTGTGGTGCAAAATCGAGTAGGTTTCAACTCTCAACCGACCGCTGAGAATCATGGGAACACGCCGTACAAATACCTGTTTTATTCGGCCTATTACGAAGTATCAGTTGCACTGCGCATCCACCTTGTTCCACCAGGACTGTGACTGTGAGCCCTTGTTTATTCGAGACCTTGTGTACGGGGAGTGACACACCACTGTTTTGAGTCACCAAAGATAGCAAGACTCAACTGATCAGGCATATCCGGAACCAAGTAATCAACTCATTCTCGTACAAACGGATCTCATGATGAACGATCCATAAATTTGGCCAAATGATTGCATCACTTCGTAAATAAATGTGGCAGTAACAGTTCCAGTTGAGCATGGTTACTTGATCTAATTGTTCCAGTGCTTACGGTATGCTGAGTCGGCTTTAGTGCTGCTGAGTCCCGCACGTTATTCGTTGGCTTTTCGGGCCGTCATTCAAAGGTGTGTTCCGCATCAATACTTCATGTCAGCCTCCATCCGGCAACGGATTTAAAGGGTAAGCAATTCGCACTCACACCTCGAAGCTGGACGTTCACGTGAGATAGTAAAGCCGACTTTTAATTTAACCCGTATCTAACGATGGGTGGATAAAAAATCTTAGAAGCACACATTAGGTTTCGCGGTTATTGCCACTCAACAGGCATGTGTATCTGGTACCCCTCGGTCCATCTGTCTTTCTGATATTTGTACACTCCGTTGGTGTTTGTTCACAACAGCCTAATCTGTCCATCAGAAGTGTGCGTGGATGCGCCTCATAAGGGAGTCTACTGAAGACTCACAAAGTCAATTCCGTGGGTTCCTTTCCGGATCAGCTGACATAATCGATCCCCTGAATGACACAGTAAATTTGAGCAGAGGAATACAATGCTGCGTTCGACTAAAGGAGGCAACTTATTAGACGAACTCACGTGCTGTTCTATTAAGGATCCACACGGCCTTTACGTATACAACGGGACAGCAGTCCTTTTCAGTTAGACTTCATTATGCATTATGATTTACCTACTGAAGCACAAGGAGATGGAAAAACTGACGGCGGTGATCATACTGGTGAATAATTTGTCGACAGATGATTGACCTTGATTGTACTGTTACAAAATTAAGTAACTGGGAGACCACAGTCAATCCGTGCTCGTTTAGAGAGTTGATGTCACAAACAATTGTGCCGCTCACATCAGCTCTGCCACTACATACTCTGAAATGACTCAAGCCCGGAGCTGTGTTTACCCAGGACTGAGAAGAACCTATTTGAGGGCATGCATTGAATTAGTACTTAATCACGATGTTCATACATGAAACTACGTGGTACCGTTCGTAATTCATGGACTAACCAATCGCAAATCGAAGCCTTTTTGTGAGGATAATTTAACCACCTGGTTCCAGGCAAACCGGACAAGTTGAATCAGGTCCAAATTGACGGACACAAAGAGACAACAGTGCCACATCCGTTAACGTACAGAGGTGTTCGATTGTGGTGATTCAGTAGCTGTCACACGTAATACGGCCACGTACAGCTTCGTAGCCACACACGCGGATGAGCCTCAACAAATCAGAACCACCACAGACAGGTGCGATAGAAGTTCCCTGTTATTGGTCATCTTCGAGTCTACCAATTATATTCTCTAAGTTAACATATTTATACAGACCAGTTGTGCAATACAATTAACGTGCTATTTTGTAGCCTTGATGTTCTTGCTACTTTGGTTCGCGTAGTTCAGCGTGGGAGGAATTTCAATACGTCCTATCAGTTCATTTCATTGTGATTACTACATCGACGCAGCAAATAAATTCTCATTGGTAGACAGGTTCATGAGTCATGGAGCGTAGCCAATGGTTTGTACTACAGTATTTTTCGTAGCTTGAGAGCCTTGCGCCACCGTGTGAGCCCGGCAAGGTTGGTAAACTACGGAGCCACTCCCTTAAATTTTTGGCGTAAGGCTCTTAGATTACGGTGTTCGACATTGAAACAACATAACTTACCCTTGTGGCGAATTCACCCGAACTGACGGAGTCCCAATTGTGTGAAACACTGAGTCGGGTAGATGCAGCCCCGTGCCTACAATCAGCAATCATGATTCTATCTTTGCCGGAGTACAAAGGAACACTAGTTGATGAAGGCGGTGTTGTATTTCAAGTGCCGAGACGAATTTGACAAACAAGAGTAACAGATTATTTTGGTTAAAGGTCCGTGGTCCGTGAAACTATTCTGACAAAATGATGGGAATTTGTTGCACTGCTCGCTTGGGGTTAATGCCGGATAACTAGGTAGTGCCAGATATATTAGACGTAAGTATGGAATGTCGGAATATATTATTCACAAGACATACGGATAGGTGTTGCACGGACAGATCCGTGTCCTATAGCTGCGACCCTGGCAAATCGTGAATCTTTGTAATGAGCAGAGTGTGGGCAACCATGTTGTAGTTCGGTTAACGACAAGTGTAGGATCTTGTTGATGCACTTACTGAGCCTTGGGCTCAAGCAGCTCTCTTCGCGTTGTCTTTTGCAGACAGAACAAACTCAACTCCCCCCCCCAGGACAAACACTGGTCCATGCATACCACATCATGACCATTTCTCATCGTGGATCGCTACACTAGAACAAGTAGAACAGAAAATAATAATAACAATAATAATAATGATAACAACAATAATAATAAGGTAGGAAAATAAAATAAAATACTCAAGGATAAAAGCATCCATACACAAAGTGAAAACGCTGTGAAGGTGATATAAAAATGTGATCAAGTTGGCTCATTTCGGCCTGGAGACCAACGATAAAAGTCGCTAGTCTCAATGGGATCCGAATTAGCCGCTTACAGCTCCCGTTCCCCGAGTACGTGGCTAGACGTAACAGGTCACAGTTTCATATCACATAACCGCCGAAATATCCGTATATACGACTAGCTGAACAAAGCTGTAGTGTCCAGCTATAATAACGCAACTCCATTGCCTACAATCATTGCGCATCCGAAATTCCATTAACCCAAATAACTATCCACAGCATTCGTAATTTCGAAAATCGAAGTTGACATTGCTTATTTCCCCACTATTCATTAGGCTGTCGCAAGACCGAACTCACCACGGAAAACCATGAAGACGGTATAAATGTTTCATTCATCCAAAATGGGACTAGAAAGCGGCACACATGATTGTAAGTCTCACTCATGGGCCTTCGACGAATAAATGTAAACCCTCGGAAAAGCGATGGTCTACAAAAGGAGCGATAACCGGATATTAAAATAACGAGAATATCAATAAAAACAGAGCGAATAAGAAAACCTAGAAGTGAATGAACAAACAAGCAGGTACCAAATTCACTTGGATGATCTCTAGTGACCACCTCATTTACAAACATCAATGACAATCGATCCAAGGATTCGACCTTAAATAATCCACTGTATCGGCCTCTTACAACAGCCGCGCACAACAGCTTGACCGCAACTCGCTCTCTCTAGCTCGCTCGCTCGCTCTTACAGTGTGCAATCGGCCAGGTACGATCAGTGATCAGCAGTCTGCTTGCCATGAGATCGTCCGACTGACGGTTCATCACCGAATGACCTACAACCACCGACTGAGCCGAAATCGATTGTCCTCATTGAAAATGTGAAGTCCACAGGGTCAGGCATACGACTCATGACCTGAACTAAACCAAACTCATCGCATGTACGCCTTGAGCTTGGTTGTTAGTTGGTTAGTTGGCTAGTTGATGTTGTTGCTGATGTTGTTGTATTCGTAGCTGTATCTGTGTTTGAACGTGTACTTGCTGTTGTGATGGTGTTGTTGACCGCGTTGACTTCAGCGTGAATCGGAATGAGAGGTAGGTTGGGTTGGGTAGGGTGGCATGGTGAGGGACGGGAACAGATTGGAATGGGCTGAACTGGAGTGGAGTGGAAAGAAGTGAGGTCGAGGGTGAGGGGATGAGAATGTGTGTGGAGGAAGCTCAGTTGGTGAGGCAACTTGAACAAGTAGAACTATTTGTTGAACTATTTGTACTGGAGATCAGTCAGCAGGGATCAGAAGTCTCTCTGTCTTTTGGTTTCCAGTGCACTCCGTATACGTGTGTTAGTAAGCGCACACGCATACATCATGGATCAGTTCAAATGTGGATCAGCAGGGCAGCCAAGGACCAACTCGTTAGCTGGGACACCAATCCACACATGTTCGGATACAAAGGACAGAATGTGAGAGAGCAGACGACCCCTGACGCAAAGTGACCTGAATTTGACTTTCACCTGAAAGGCAGCATCGGATTCATAATGCATAATGAAATGGGGGTTAGATCACACAATCTAGGATAAGCTTCAGGAATGTGAAACAACTTTAATCTTCACATGTTGAGCCATACAAAGAACACGGAGATGTGTTCAGTCCTATGAGGATTCGAGTACGTAATTTCGACGATGACTGAAAACAAACATGCCAATAAGATTTCGATGTCAAGAGCTAGCAGAGAGCGAAATGGAGATAGACCTCAGATTCATACTCTGATTGGTCTGTCAGACAAACAGTTCAACCAATTGTTTTGCTTGCTCAAATTACCCAACAAACTGAGCTTCTGTGAAATATTGTCCCACGGAATCAATAAAAATACTAATCCCAGATCAGACTGAAGTAGTAACAAAGACCCAGTTTGAAGTACGAACTTACTTATATGTACGACTACCACACCCACTACAAGTGAAATCAATTTGAGAGTGCTCGAGATCTTATGGTGGTTTTTTGGCCATGCCTTCTGAAGGTCTGCATACAGAAGTGTCATCTGTTATCACACGTATATTTGAATCATCATCAATATCAACTGGAAGTATCAGAACATGGTGACGAATATGATCGATATACTTACCACGTAATGAGCCATCATCCATATTCAGGATTCTCACTATCTTCGTGCAAATTTTGGTCCAGAAGAATTCCAGAGTCTGGTCGTAAATCGTTGTCTCGTTGATATGGCACCTCAGTCGGTCCAGTGAACAGCAAATTCGGATGTAGTACCAGAGATTTGAAATGCTTTCCTGGATTTGAAAGTTTGATGTCATCGGCAGCACTCCTCTGTTGAAGTAGAAAATTGACCACTACTCTGTCCAGTTCTTGAAAAACGGATCGACTGATTGATCTGGTTACACTTTTAAGTGTACGAATGAAGTTCTGCGCTAACCTTCTATATTGAGGACGTTTTCATACCATTAACAAATGACCGAGTCCCAAATCTTTCAGCCACTGCGTCACTTTTTGAGTCAAAAAATGGCTATCGTTATCAGTGACCAACACCTGTAACACACATCCAAAACCGAATGTACCGCGCGAAGCCTCGGTAGTGAAATCTTCGTCAACAGGTGCAATTAAACACACTAACCAACCAGACCAAACATGAACAATCACAAAACCCAGTACTTATTTAAAAATGGCTCACAGTAGTGTGATATTCACCGTGCCCGAACCGATAGGACGTATTGAAATTGCTGCCACGCTGAACTACGCGAACCAAAGTAGCAAGAACATCAAGGCTACAAAATAGCACGTTAATTGTATTGCACAACTGGTCTGTATAAACATGTTAACTTAGAGAATATAATTGGTAGACTCGAAGATGACCAATAACAGGGAACTTCTATCGCACCTGTCTGCGGTGGTTCTGATTTGTTGAGGCTCATCCGCGTGTGTGGCTTCGCAGCTGTACTTGGCCGTATTACGTGTGACAGCTACTGAATCACCACAACCTTCCTCCCTCAAGAGCTCTTCGCCAAGTTGGCTCGCTCATCGTACTGATCTTCGAACTGGAGCTGGTTGTTGTGGCTCGGCCGCTGATGCAGTCGTTTCAGCTGGCGGAATAGATGGATCGCAGTCATCAACATAGTCACCGTCTGGATCATCGGTCGTCTCACACAAGTGATCGATTACACCATCGGTTGTCGCTTCGAAATGCATTTGGCTGAGGTGGTGCCGATGCACCGATGCACCGACGCACCAATGCATCATCCAGGTCCGTGATATCGACCATAGATTGACCAAGTTGTCTTGTGATTATTCCACGAGTTGGTCGAAGCTCGTTGCCACGGCAGTAGGTAACATCGCTGGAATCAAGGCACATTAAAGATGACCGTAATATTCTGGACTTGAAAAGAACGACTGGACTGTCCTTGATGGTTCTATGCACCTTGTTTCTGCATTGTAACAAGAACTTGTCCAGGAAAGATTCGAAGTCTGCCAGCTTTCTCGTGTTGGCTGATGTTATTGGACGTTTCACAGAAAGCACCAAGTGTTCTGGTGCACCGTTAGAACACGGGTGGAGCAAAGCCGTACACAGATGCCTGGTCATATTCGTAATGTATACCGTCAATCCAAGTCCAATGTGACGAGTGCAACCCCTGAAGTTCCGAAAACTGATGACAGTCCGGTATACACACAGAAGATTTCGAGTGAATCAAACCAATTCCTGTACAAATCAGTCCAGTTTCAGTGCTGCTCGAGAAATCAGTTCATTGTGAATACTCGGCGCTGCGAGTCCATTATTCCGAAATCAGTGTACGCAAACAATCCACTAACGTGCGCATTCACGGACACTGGTTACTGGACATCGACTTTCACTGCTGGGTGAGACTAAACTAATGGTTCGGTTGGAGAAAAAATATACCTCTGTACGATTCCTGATTTCCACAGACAGTCCATCGATTCTGAGTTTACAGGCCCTACGTGCCTTGGAGCAATCGGTAATCCTGATAACGATGTCGGACAATCCGGTGAATCAGCTTGTTCTTCAGCAGTTGATCGCATAATGCTCCAACAACAAAAATGACATGGTGGCTGAGCCTGCGCAGTTGGAAGTGGATGGTGATCCAGTATTCGTGAAACGCCGAGAGTTACCGTACGGTCAGAGCGACGGACACACACCTCGGATTTGTGGTGATTACCAATTGACCTTGAATCCTCGTTTACGGAAAGGCGCGACAACTACGGTGGAACCTGAGGACTTCATTAAATACATACTCGGTAGCAAGTTTTTCTCAAAAATCGATCTGGCTGATGAGTACTTGCAAATTCCACTGCACATGGAGTCCAAACCACCAACGAATATTAACACTCCATGGGACACGGTCCAATACAATTTCTTGTCGTTCGGTCTGCACATGTCATCCGGGATATTCCAGGCCACAATAGACGAGGTGACCCATGATATCGAAGGAGTGGTGGTATATCAAGATGATGTGCTCATTTTGGGATCCACGAATGAAGAACAAGACCACAGATTACAAGAGTTGCTAGATAGGTTCGTGGAAAGAAATGTATCGATCAAAGCCCCTAATTGCAAGTTTGGTGTTACCGAATTAGATTTCCTCGGAAAGGAATGGCAGCTCGAGGTGAAGAGTAATTTTCCTCAGTTCTTCGTATTGCGAGATGAATTTAGTATTCAACCTGACGACGTCCTTTGTCGAGGCGACCTGCTTGTCATTCCATCTACATTACACAACTCGATTTTGGATGAACTGCACAAAGGCCACTTGGGTGAGGATTAAATGAAGTCACTGGGTTGACACATATGTTGGTGGCCAGAAGCGGATGTGTATATTTGCACTACGGCAACGAGAAGTGACGCGTGCCTGCACGAGGTTCAGTCGAGACCAGGCAAATGGAATCCGTAGCCCGAAAGCTACAATCAGTGGCAGAGGGTTCATATGGACTTCTGTGGCCCATTCTTGAACCGGTATCCAGCCTTTGTACAGATCGACTCCTATTCTAAATGGCCGGAAGTGTTCCTGACGAGTTCACCAACCACCTCGTTCGTAATTCATGTGTTACGGAAATGCTTCAGACGGGAAGGAATCCCACGGGTACTATTCACCGGAAATGGATCCAAATTCTGTGCGACGGAGCTGAAATGCTGTCTTGATAGAATCGGATGTCGGTATTTGAGTACGTACACCCAATCAGTATCCGTTTCATACTTCGGCACATGTCTTCTTGTTATTGATCATCACTCATGCTTCAGCGTGGACAATTATGACTGATCGATCTTTCTATGTATCGACTGGCCTTACTTGTTTGCGCGTGAAGCCACTTTCAGCTCAGCTTTGTAGCTTGTTTGGTTATTTCCGCTTACTAAGCATACTTGGATAGGATTGCGTTTACTTTCTGAGAAGTAAATGCTACTGAATACGAAAACAACAATAATTAGACTAGGTATGGATAAGTGCAAAAAATTCACGGCCGAATACATTCAAATTTGATTATTTTTGTAAGCGAAAAAGAGGAGAACAAAATAAACTCACCACAGTGTACGTACAGGTCCCTGGCAATTAGTCTTCTTAACTGACCTTCGAAACAGTGATTATTTCATGCCTTTCATGTGGTCCAACAAGTCAACCGATTCTCTCCTACATCGATGAAGAGCCGAACTCATTTGGTCGAGAAAACACACGAATTTTCATTGAGGATAATCATTTGCAGGACTTCGTCAATGTACATCCTGTTCCGGTCAATAGATCAGCCATAGCGTAACTTATGACATTTGATAATCCCAACGCGATTTAACTCGTTTTGATTCCCGCGTTCAACCAAACACTTGCCACTGTAGAGTAAGCAGACGTCTGTCTGTCTTGATCAACCGATAAACTGATTACGGATTGTCAACAGCTGAGTAGACACAGAATACTGTATATATATATATATATATATATATATATATATATATATATATAGATATATATATATATATATATATATATATATATATATACCGACACTAACATCCACACTGTAGGCGGGTTAATAAACGCGTTGCAACACGCACAAATACGAAATGCCGTGTTCTGGTCGATCTGAGTGGAACGCTTATTTGAATCTTATACTTCCAGCAAATTGAAATGAGATTCGGGCGCTAGTTCACAAAGTACTTGGACACAGTTCAATATTGTACTATAATATACGATACAGCACTGCTTTAGAGATGGAAATCAAATCTATTCACTTAACGTATTCCGTCTAATGTATTCTTGTACAGGACAAATCGGTGAATCAGAGTTAGATCACAGTGGGTTGTTGCTGTTGTTGTAGCTGATGTTTTGTAAACGAATGGGGTTACATTCAGGCAAGCAGACCCACAGAGAGCTTAGTCTTACTTTAAACTCAGCATTAAATGGATCACATTGCCCCACATGCTTCATTTACCGCAGAACCTGGGGGGGGGGGTTCGGAGACCAAAGACACGTATCGTAAAACAAGATTGGATCTTGCCTGGGTAGACAGACTGTGGTTATGTACCGGAGCATGGTCCTCTAGCCTCCTCCAGTCTCATGGTCCGGAAATGGATGCACATGGGAAGGAAGGAGAGCGTAAGAACAAGAGACAGACGAAAAGATCGATCGAATGCTGACTACTATTTTTCTGTCCGTGGTGAATCGACCTGCCACCTAACTCGTTCAACCAGTCCCTTGATGAACTCATTCATCGTCATCACAGATGCGAGTAGACGATTGCGCGCCCATGAGGCTCAGCAACCCGCGCAAGTACACGCCAACATACACACGCGCACACGAACCCGAGGGACAGACCACGATACGTGTGCATGTCAGTCACGTTCTTTTCTGATCTGTCTGCACCGTGCCAAGTGTGTGGACATAATTTATGGACAATGAACTGTCCACAAACTGTGTTTAGTCCCAATCCCATTCGGTCAGTCCGGTGGTCTTTCGAGCTCTTTTCCCACTGCCTATGAAGTTGCTCCAGTTATTAATCGTCCGCCCCCGTTTTTGGCTCACTTGTGACCGTCCCCGGCTGAATTCTTCGGTCGGTCAGTCGCTTTTCGTGGGCCCCGGTGTAAACATACACATACACAAACAGACACACACACACATGTAAACATGCACGAGTTTGAAGGTGAAACGTAGGTGAACTGGTTTGATCAGGGTTGAGCCGTGGGACAGCTCGAGTGTGTGCGCACAAATGAGCACAGCTGTGCTCAAACATGTTTACATTGTCTCACCTACAGACCCCGGTCGGGTGAGCGAAATCCCGGACACCAGCAGGATTGTGAGCGGTAAATTTGTATCGTTGACACTTCGTGACTTTCTAAGACAGACCGATCCAAACAAATTGCAAAAATTCCATCAAAATAGGCTAGGCGCATTTAGGGTTTGACTGTACTGAACGAAAAGTCACTGCAGAACACGCAAATAAGATCACGATAATTTATTACAGAATAGCCTAAACTCTAATCAAAATCGTATTTGCACCAACTTTGGCCTACCCATTTATATGCATTCAAGTTGTCATAGAGAACTAAGTCATCACTGACAATTGGATGACTATGAAGAAATCTGGTCAGTCTAAGGTGGCTCTACGAGAGGCGTATAATTACATAGGAACTCTTTGCTGATACCTTCGGACGCAGATCTGAAGGACATCGGTGTTGGCCCAGCGGTAATCATCAAGGCAAACTTTTGACCCTGTGGTCCCGAAACTCTACCTCTGCCGCAGCCAGTCATTTCCTCACCCCACCCCACCCCACCCCCCTTTCATCAGCCTCTGATTTGCCGCGAAGCCCGTCTTTCAGAGAAGCTGTTGTATAATCAGTTGTTGAGTAGTAAATAAGGAGAATAAGAAATTAGTATCTTATATCTTACAGACGAATTCACATGCTGCCGTCAATAACATTTGTGTAGAATGCGGATGTGGAATTAGGAAGCGATTGATTCATTGAAAGCCACAGACAACAGCTGCTCATTCCTCAGTCCAGGAATAAATTCAGAAATAGCTCGGCAGACGACGACGGACTTATTTTGTTATACGGCCCCAGTCGGACATTTTTTGGTGACTGATTCGCGTATAACAGGTTATTCTACTCTCAAGAAACAGAAAGGGGGCATGAATTGCACCACTTGAATCAGCACTGTCAACCGTGCGCTTTGAAATCGCTCAAGCCCAGAAGTAAAAAGACCGGAACTGGAAGCGTGTGTTCCACATCGGTTCATTTACTGCACATTCATTTATATCTGAACCAGAGTGTGATTTTATTGGTAGACAGGGTACTGACCAATCACAATCAAAGCCGGTTGTGTGACAGTGATTTAATCAACTGGTTCCAAATACACCTGATTGGTTCACCCTGCTCTGATCAGTGTACACGGAACGACATGGCTCAGCGCGGCGTACACAGGCGCGCACTAAGGTTTACTTCCATTAAGGCGGTAGAGCCACGGACAGATCCCGTTACACAGTCAAACAACATCAAGAACAATGGATCGCATGAGAGTTAGCCAAAAAATAAGAATTTTCTCCATTTTTTATGCACTTCATCACACACTTTATGAGTAGAAAGTCAATGAAAGCACTGGCCCATTTTCATACACACAGACCACAGAATAGATCTGATTTCGGTTGTTTGCATTACTGCAAAATCCGCCCGAGAAACTCAGTGATAACATCTGGTGGACGGTATTGCAAATCAAAATCTCAATGGGTTAATAACTTGCGGTAATATTTCATATTATCCTGTTCTCGAGTACGATCTACTATCTGTAGGCCTTCTAGCACGATAATGAATGACTGAATTATTCGTTGAAAGTAATTCACTAAGACCCAATTTCACTAGATCAAATGGCTTCTTCTTACTCAGTTCTTATCGCTCAGAATCACTCAAAGGACTGATCAATCGACAAACTGGCTACGGAATATCTACGAACTGACATAAGAAGCTAACTTGTTCTTCATGTAGGTCCCTGTATTGATGCTGTACAGGGAAAGGGATGACTTCACAAAACGAAAGGAATCTTGATTGGGACGAAGCGAGGGAAGTTTGTTGACGACCAGATAAATGCGGACAATGAAAAAAAATTAAAATCAAAGCGTGATTATAAAAATTACGAAAAGGTTTTTGAAGCACACACTATGGGTGATGGATTAATGGTATGGAGCATTGATTTACCTAAAGAAATATCACTGGTCATGCATCAACGCGAAATGCGAATTCTTATTAGGCCGACTCACTTTTACGTACATTTGTGTTTTGATAAACTTCACGCTTCGGTTACGTAGTAACTAGAATTTTCATGTCATTTGTCAGGGATTCAAACTCTGAAAATGAGACATCAGTCCGTTAGTTTGATCAAGGGACAGATTTACGGGACCATACAAAAGGAACTGGACTAATAGAAAAAAATCGAAGTAAAAGTTGAACATTGGAGCAACTATCACGTAACGCACACGAATACAATGAACGCGTATCCTATGTGAATAATCATCACGATGGTTACCCGCAATGCTTGTGTTCATGTGCCATTAGAAACGGCTAACAAAGGAACGCGTTACCATTCCCGTTGCATCCGTTAGGATATCGTCAGACAATGTTGAGCTTACCTGAATGAAAACTGACTACCCATGATCCATGATATCGGTTGTGTTTAGATAAAAACGATCCAATTAGTGTGTCGGATATTGATGAAATAATTCAAATTCATCTAGGACTGAATATCAAGTCAAATAGGTGCTTGATACACCCCAAGGGGTGAATATGTGACCTTCACATAACTAAGTCCACATCCTCATAAAAAGATAAGTAACACAGCATAAAATAATCCGGGCGCAGTGGCTAGTGTGCACCTCCGTAATTCCGAATGTTGTGTGAGTTGTGAGATTACCGAGTTAGGCATTATCTTGGTGGCCCAACGGAGGATGCGCACGTGGCTACGTGATGTATATTACGATTGAGATGGAAACGGATGACCACTCACACACTTCTAGCCAAGTAACAGATTATTCATACTTAAGTGAAAATCTTATATAGCACTCAGCGTACCATGTACCACACCCATCCTCCTTCACATAATAATAGAAAGCTCAGACGAACGATTTAGCTACCAAACGAGACGCACAACTTCGTTAGGAAGAATACTAGTATTCCAAAATGTTCTCTCACAACTGATTAGCATGTACCAATTCACTGTCTGTCGGAACTCCTCCACTCAATCAATATCACTCTGGGAGATTGTCACCCCCCCCCCCCCCTCCCCGAAAGTTTAGGTCTAGAGTTCAACCGAGGGCAGACAACGCGTAGACAGGCACAAATACGCATGTAGTGAACACTTGTTGACCGTCTCGATACCAGAGGTGTTTGTCTGTTGTCCTCTGACCTCCAGCTTAAGCAGCCGCGGCAACAACTGCAGGTGTCTAATAGAGACAGACCAACCGCAGACGTTTCTCTCTCTCTCTCTCACACACACACACGCACACACACACTCTCGTCTTCTGTCAGTCTGTCGTGATATGGAATGATAAAATGATACTCTATAGAATGTGATTGTCCAATATCGTGAGCGACTGGAATGGGGAAATAACAATTTGATAGAACCTGTTTATTAGACTGACATGATCATTTATCTCAACCACAGCGCAACATTATTGAGTTCAGTCACAGTCTCAAAAGACAATGACTATGCATATATTTCTAACCCCTGACCCAAAATGCATTCGGTGTGCATGTGTTTCTTGTTGACCCTAACGTCTGAGTCAGAATCTCATTTGGTCAGCAGACTTGTGTTGAACTGAAACTAAACGGACGAATTTGTCCAAACAGGGTCTTTGTGTGCTGTGAAGCTTAACCTCATTCACCCGGTTTTCCCCCATTTCAATGGACAAGTGATATTGTACCAGATTTCCTCATCAGAAGTAACAATTTCCCACGAACGCGAACAGTGGATGCAAAAACAAATGATTTGACTGTCGACTCAGCTCGTAAAGTCTCCGAACCCAGAATGGCTGAAATATCCGACGAACTGTGGACATAAACTGGAAAGTACGTTCGTTGTTCCAACCGCAAGATTAGTGTCTTCTTATTTGTTGGTTTAAGGTGGTGAGGAATGGAGCTATGGGAACGGAAATTCGATCAAGAATGAAAGTCGATTCGTGAAAGGCAGTGATTCAATAGCCTCGAAGTGGCACTTCTTAATTTCCCACTGCTATGTTCGTAATAAGTAGTATTAGCAGTGGTAGTAGTAGTATTCGTAGTAGTAGGAATAGTAGAATACGTGAGGTTTGAACTCCATTTATTTGCAATAAGCTAAACACAACTCAAAGGCACCCTGTGAGCATGCAGGCAAGTATGTAAGAAAAGTGAGTAAGTCAGCCGAATTCAATGTGCTGTCAACAGCAATCAAGTAAGGCAAATCGATACGTGGCATCGTTCATTGGTCAATGCTGCGTGGGCAGAAGCATGACTAAATATCACCGCCGAGCATGTGTTTGTCCAAGCATGACAGGAGCATTAATTGACAGTCCGCGAATTAATCAGTACTGTTTAAACCTAATACAACAGTCGCCTTAAAAATCATCTCTACTTGTAACCCATCGAACTTACAAGTTTTGACTATTTCTTCACTCCGTCATGACTGCCAGAGTGAAGTCAGAAAACTGTTCACGTAAAATCTGGTTGAAACGGAAGCTTCTGTAGTTCAAGGTGACAGACATTGACAATCAGACGATCCTTCAGTTGACTGAGTCTCCGACTGGTCACCGGAGTTGCATTCAGTGACTGACAGTCGCAGTATCAGAACAAAACCGCAAAACTTCACGCCCGGTCCGAGGATCTAAGAATGGATTGTAGTACACCCAAGTTCCTAGAACCTCAGGCGAAGGATTAGAGCAATAAGTAATTTTTAGCTCTTTTTATTGCACTACACCTCGAGTTCTTAGAAGAGCCGAATTCTTCAACTGGGAACATGATGAACTATTGCGTGTTGCAGGAAAGTACACTGTCTGGTTTTCCTCCGTGACTTCTTTACAAAGGATATACCATAGTTTGAACATTTTGACCTAATCTCGTGTTAGCATGTCCCTGTCAGGCTTTGATTGTTCGATACTGGAGGGCTCCTTGTCAAGACACAAACTGCGATGCTCAGGTGAACTCCATTAACGACGCCTGCTGGAGTGGCTTCAGACCGGACTTTTGCAAGCGCAGAACAAAGTGGCTAACACGACTGTCTTTCATAGTTGTTCCAGGGCAAGTCCGCGCATATCGGGATCAGAACATGATGTCAGTGGTGAGTGAGGCACCGGCAAATCCCGGAAACATCCTATTGTACTGAGGAGATTCATTTATTTGGTTCTGAGTACATGTGTGTGGTTTAGTCCTGTTCGGACTAATCTGCACCTATCTGCGGTGCACCGAGTCACACGTGGAAGTGTTCCGCTAACTGCTGAGTCCGTCAAAACTGTATTACTGACCGCCTTTAGTGGGTATGGATGCCAGATATTCATCGAAATTCCAAAGTGCTCTGATATTTGTGTCCAATGGTTTCTTCGGAAACTTTTCTTCCGTGACTTTAGGCTTTTATTTTGCACAAAGAAAGAAAAAATGTGGCTTACTTCTTTTTCGAGGAACTGAAAGTAGCGGTGAATAATTTCGGATGACCTAAGTAATGTTCTTCAACCCGCAACACATGGTCAAACTGATCTAAAGAGCATTGATTTTTGATCAAGATAGCCGACTGCGCACGATCCAAGCGATATGTAAGTACTCCGCAACCATCTTAATGTCGACCATCCTTCAAGACTGAGGTTAGATCTTCTACTACTCGGATGGATAAATTCTACTGAGTACGGCTGGACAAAGTAATACTAAATGGAGTGTTCAGTGTGCGGTCGCACTAAAATTTCTTCACAAATTTGCCCAACTAGTGTATTTAACCAACTGAAATGTGATCAGATATAACGCATTATTGGATATTATTCGTCGGGTAACACTAAGTTATACGAGGGATTTTGCAGTACATCATGACATGACCCCGACAACCATAAGTGAACGACCGATCTTGTCAGAGACAAGATATGCCACCAGCTCAGTGCCCATCAAAATTTTGGACTCAAAAAATCAGAAATAAGGGGAAATAGATAATTATATCAATCGCATACAGCCTAGTTCCGTTTGAACTATGATCAACCATGAGCCAAGCGCGAAGATTCTGGGTTACTATCTCTCAGCCAAAAAATTCAATCGGAAGTACGAAAACCAACAGCGTGAGAAGATTATGAAGAAAACTACAAATAGCAATCTCAATTCAATGAAGAAATTTTGTGAGCACAAGAGAGCAGCTGGTCGCGATACGTGGCCATATCCACCAATGTATTCAACCTCTGGGTTGGTGGATGTCTGGACTCGCATACAGGAAGCTCAATGTGTCCTACAGGCCCAAGTCTTCTGGTCAGGCCTTTCATGTCTTTGTTCCGTGTCACGAAATGACCACTTTTGCTCATCTTCCAACCAATAAAAGTCTAAGCAAGTATTACGTGCCGAGGAATCCAACACTTGTCCCAACCATCTTAGCCTGGAAAGTTTGAGAGTTTCGTCTAATGATTTAGTTCGTGTGCCTAATACTCGTACCCTAGCATGTTACGACCAGATTCGAACAAAGCTACGAAGATGTCGTCAGTAGATATCGATCATTTTCGAGAATCGCCCATCCAAAATAATCATGTTTCTGATTAGTAAGAAATAATGGGCCCAACTGCTGCATCATACACTTCATCCCTGATAGATAAACGGATGTCATGTCAAAGCCACAGATGACTGAAGTTGGTAAAAGTCTAATGAGCTTTCTGTATCCTGGACAACATTTTCTCCGAAGTCAGAGCTACGGGTGAAATACTGCTGCTAGATAACCGAAATTATTTACTTCGCTTATAGACTTTCGAGGTGTTGGACCAATACAAACCTGCAACTGCATTTTGCACATTGAATGGGCAGGATGCATACCAAACATTGCTACAGAGCTGATCAATCTGTCCATAGAAGCTTGCAACTTACAAGGATCCTCCCTCAACAGAAATGTATTGTCCACGTGCTTAAGGCCCGATACTTTTCCAGTTTGGAAAAATGCGGTTCCACAACCTTCACATGACGAAAGGGTGGTCTCAAGATCCACCACTATCCACATACTACCTGATTCCAATGATTGGCCAGTACGTGTACTCCGTGAGTAACGTCCATTAGCAGTTTTTGTCTGCTTGTTTCTAGCCGCACATCGTTTCAGGTTTGAACCTTTTCAAGGCATGTAGCTGAAGGATGTTCGATCCAAATATCACAGATATATCATGTTGATGAGAAACTGTTCACATCTGACAAGAGCTAGATAGATGAAATTCATAAAGCTTCGAATAAACGTTTCACTGTCATGACGGAATATCTGAATTTCATTCTCATGCTGTTTATTTCCTGACCTGAAGTGACGTGCGCATGTGTTAATTATGGTTCTGTTGGCATATGAATATTAGTACACAGTAGAAGAAATGAACGTTTGCAGACTACAAGGACAAGTGTACACAACTCACCCAAACAAAATGTGGCACTTCATGGGTAATTTCCTTACTCTTTCGGAAACCTGACACGGGTAATTAGATTTGAAATCCAAAAAGTAGATTGTTGAAGTTCTTTGGAGGTCTGGCAACTGAACACGAACGAATACTTTTTCCACGGCATCGAAGGCTTCAATAAAAGGACGACATTGACGTACTAAAGGAACCGATTTACATGAGAAAATTCGATTTGAATAAATGTCAAACAATCACTGTTTTATCCCCCGGGGTTTCTAAAATACAGAGAAAAGATGATTTACGAGTCACGTGCTAAGTTCCGTTGTATGCGTGCTTTTTGTGTTCGAAAAACATTTGGGATCATTCAAGCATAACAGTTTTCTTGTTTGTTACCCTCGGTACGATAGATAATTAATTTTCTCAGTTCCTTATGAATAATGATCTGTGCTGTGTCCGCCTACAAAGTGGACGTGTTATGGAAACAGATTTTCCCCGTATAAATTAGTTTTCATTCTGTTCACGTGTTTTTGAGATCACCGTATTGCAGGTTTTTGTTGTTGTCCTAGACCGTGTAGTTAGTGATCACAAGGAAATAACGGAGCAGATTCTTTTTCACGATATGAGTAGTATGGTATTATACGTGGAAGACAGGACAAAATTCCCCCGGAGGCACATGATCGGTTTCGCGGTTGCTGCCGTTTATCAGGTGTGCGTACCCGGTGCTCTTCATCCCAATCATCCCCGTACTTGAACATTCCACAGCTGTTTATACAGCTGTAATCTCATTTGAATCGAAGGAATCGTGTTTGGACGGGGAGTCCATTTTTAGAATCACACGGTGATTCTTCCAAAGTTAATTCTTCGGTTAACACGGCTAACCTTCAAAAAGAGGACACGAGCTCGCAAGCGTGGATTACCGATATTAGTAGTATGGTATTGTGTGTGTGTGGACGACGCTGAATGAAGCTCCATATGAATCAAATGAGATTACAGCTGTAGGGCTTCGTTTTAGTCCATAAGCTGCGTAGCACCAAGCTGTGTAAAGGTGACGCAAGTTCGCAAACCACACTGTTGCTTCGGTTGTACTTGTCAAATCAGATCAAGTCGAGTCGAAATCATGTTTTACTCCTCGAGATTTCTGGTTTTATTGGTATCGAAAGATACTGCGTTTCTATTAGACTGATTCTGTGGAGGAAAAAAGGCTGACACCCAGTTTAACCAATTTCACGCTAATCACCACAACTTTGAAATATCTTAAAGTCGATTTGAAAAGCGATATAGTTTTAAGATTGTGTCCTATTTAGTAGTACCCATTATTCATCTGTCGGTGGTGTTCGAGTGGTCTAGAGCGTTTGCTTACCACCTCGCAGGTCCGAGGTTCGAATCCCCGTCATTACCAGTTACTTTGGTGGTAGACGGCATTTCACTCTCGTCAGGATCGTTACCACATCTGACCTATTGGGACCTCATATGGTTCTTCGCCACTCTCAGGGTCCGGTTACCGGTTATTTCCAGTAGTGCAGTGGCATCTCGTGCCTATGGGGAGTACGTGCGCAAGCATGTAATAAAAAAAGCAAAGGAAATGCACCATATAGCCGAGAGCGAATACTCAGATGCTATAAAAGGAAGAAAGTAGCTACTCATAAAACTGTGAACAGAAGAGTTACTCAATACGGTATGCTTTTTAGACCCTCAGTAGCTGTTTGGTGATTTGTTAGGAACCTAGCAAGATAGGTAAATGTAGAAGATTTGTATCTATCAGAGCAAGCAAATAAACGCTCATGAAGAGATCCAGCAGATAATTTTGAACCTCATTTACTGAGGTCTGGATAAACTGGATGCGACTGATCAGTCAGTATCTTCCAAGAAAAATAGAACCAAGCATCATAGTTTTTGGATATAATATACGATGACAGCCGAGTGTAGAATGATCCGCCACCTCTGGTAGCATTCGAGGCACTTGAAGGTTGGTCTGAAGTCTTTTGCGAGGTAAGTCCCTCTCGTGATTCAACCGCCGTCACACGTGATACGGTCAGGTATAGCTTCATAGCCACGCATGCAGATAAGTCTCAACAAATCAGGATCTCCGAGGACAGGTACGACAAAAGCTCCCTGTGATTGGTCAACATCTAATCTTCCAATTATTTTCTTTGATTTAGCATATTTATATAAACCAGTTCTACAATGCAACTAACGTGCTATTTCGCAGCCGTGGTCTTTCTGCTACTTTGGTTTGTGTAATTCTGGGTGGGAGCGATTTCGATAGATCCTATCAGTTCGGACATAGTAAGTACTACAGTCCCCCGTGAAATTACAAACCACGCAAAAGTCATGTGCTTTTGTTCATTGAAATTTGGATTTTGACATCGCAACTCATTTTCTCCATTTTTACTTTGTCTCAGGAAACAATGAAATCATCTTTTTGTCTTGTCTACTTAAATGATTGCAGTCTATTACTTCGCCTACATAACTGTGCTGTTTTTGGGCAACTTGTCTCATTCATACAAATTTACTGGATTTTCCAGAAACGGTACCCAAATCCCTAAATTCCCGATCCCTATGGACTCAGTACAAAACATTACGTGGTCATAGTGATAGCCCCTATTCCCCGAAAGATATCACAGACATTATTTTTAGTTCATGTGAGAGTGAATGAATTCTTATATCTGGATGTTTCATACTCACACAAAAAACCAGCCATAAATCGTGATCATAAATGGCGCCATCGGGAAACAGCCATCAGTGGATTCGTAGATCAGAACTAGAAGATTATTCGATGTCTTGTTGCAATGATTCGAATAGCTGCGTACTCGACGCGCCGCTCCGTAGCTTCTTGTTCACCGTCCACATCACCAGCGGACTCATTGGTCCACAGGGGTAATTGGATCACCCCATTCAACTGCCTTGCTTCGTGAATCTTCAGTACATTGTCTCTCAATCGGGCCACGTCGTATTTTAGTACATGAGCAATTATATTCCAAATAAAATGGAAAATGTCGGCATTGTCAGTTTCGCTCACCTCAATGATGTGTACACGCAACTCCGGGCACGATCAGTCGTAGTGCGTAAGATTTTCCGAGTTGACCTTGATACTGCCACATACATTGCCGAAACTCGAATGAAATTGTAGCCTTTGGAATTAATACTTCCTCGACACAAAGTGTTGTATGCTCCTGCAAACGTTTTACATCATTTTCGAAAACGTCCACCTACTCTCTTCGCCAGCATTTAAAAATCCAGTAGTATAGTCTAATCATAGCTTTTCTCGGGCAATTGTTGTGACTGAACCTTTGAAATTTCTATGGTTTCGCTACTCTAAAGGCATATAACACATGAATGGACACGTCTGTAGTGACCTCGATCGTTTTGAGAAAATGACTGTTTTCTGGACACCATTTTGGATCTATTTCCTCTACGATCTTTTTCGACGTTTGACATTGACCTCAGTGTTGTCCGGTTGCGTACGTTTTACTGGACTGACTTTTCCGAGGTTTCCATCGACCTCGTTTTAAATCACTTTCACTTTTGGTCGCTCGCCGATTGTACACGCTCGCGGTTCGCTTTCTGCACAGCCGTTGCATTTCGTTTCGTTTTCCGTTTGGTGTATCTCTCTTATCGGTACATCTGTAAACCGACTTGTGTCTTCTCTATTCGTCCGATAGAGGGGATAACGTTGGTATTCCGCTGCTAGACCCAATAGGAGACACGTTCACCAGCCACTCTCGACCGTCTTCTAGACGTCCATAGCAATTACACTAGTTTGAGGCTATATATGGCAGCAAAGTGGTCCTTCTAGAAGAACCTCCAATCTGACAGACGAGGAAATGCATTAGATCATCCCGTTGAATTCATTACCGTTTACAGTGTCATAGATAATGCTACCCTAACTTGAGTGGTCATGATTCATTCCACCTCATATCAACCTGTTTGATGCTTTTCCTAAATTAAAAGTTACTAAAATAAGTTTTCGTGAATTTCTTTTTCTGGATAATATTTTTGTGAGCCGGGAGGTCTCACTCTAGAGCACAGAGAGTGGGAACAAATCACCATGTAATCTTAATCTCTTCGCAAAAGCAACAAGTGACCACTCTTGTTGGGCCTATAATGCTGACTTTTGATCGGTCAAACGATTGGGCAGCTGACTTTACCTCATCCTTCTTCGTAACGGAGTATAGGGATTCACAGAGAAATATTCTCTGTGAATATACTTTGTGCTCTTTGACCAGTCCTTTTTTGTCAAAACCCGTAAAAGCCTCTATCCAAGTCGACTCTGTCGGTTCTGTGCCCACCGCCTCTTGTAGTAACATCACATTTTACATGGATAATGAGAAAAACCCCTAACCTTCTACAGGATGATTCTAAACAGAATCTTTCACCGAAAAACCCACAAAGCGCGTAATCATGGCCCTATCGTTCTTCTCTTTACTAGTGTGGTACAAACTTCCAGTCATAAACGAGCATTTCTCCATCATCGCGAAAACAGAGTGGAAATCGACGAATCACGCTCATGTGACCTTGATTTCAAGGTCACGTGCTCCAAAAAAATGTCACCTGCTATCTTCTTGTTAGCCTACTATCAACTACGAAATTATTAACGACCAACCTTTTGGTACAGTTCTTCTTAATATATCTGTATTGGCTTCATTTCTTTCTACTAAAAACAAGTATGACGGACACTTCCACAAATGGGACGGCTTCTGGCAGGATCAGTCTTTATGCTTCCGTGGAAAAAACCACATCCGATTAATTCTACTTTCATGACTTTACACCCTATTCGTAATCAAAGGTCCAATAAATTTCGTCTGTCAAGTTCCAGTTTAAATAATCGTTTTAACGATATTCAAACAATTTTGAATTCGCACAGAATAATACTGACCCAACGTTACCGATATTTAGTTGTCAAAATTTTATATTTCCAACCTTCGTTTAGTAATAAATGAAACCATCAAGAACGTCAGTCTCATGGTGGTGAAAATATTTTTAATTCGAATTTTGACAGTACCTGTGCATTCGTATTCTTTTTCAGACGCCCGTGTATAATTCACCGAATTTTATATCACTGTTCTCTTGTTCTGCCAGATATTCTTGAAATAACCACCGCATACATTGGCGTGTTGTGATGGTTTTTGTCCCAATAATCCAACTGCTAAAAGTTGTTGACCCCAGCCAGATTCGTACCCAAGCACGGATGCCACGCTCAAGGTTTGATACCACGTGTTCTACACCAGTTGAGATACTAGGCTACTTAGAAGGACTTTGGACACATCGCAACTGGATCATGCTGTTTACCAGCCCAAATTACATTATTACCTGGATTCCCCGAGTGAGGTTATGTTATCACCTACTTTCTGCAGTTCTTTTTGTTGAACATCCTTAGTCATCTTGGTAAGTTGTTTTCGGTCTTTTTGTTTGCTTTACAACAACTTCAGTCGTTAATTTGCTTAACTTATATCATATTTATGTTAACATGTGTAATTACCACCTGATAATCAGTACAATAATAATAACGATAACAATGCCTTTTTCAGGGAGTACAATGATCCTTTTTATTTATCGAATCCTTATTGAATTGATCTTCTTATCTGAAAATCGAATTTATGGTCACTTAACAGTAAGTAATCACGCGCATTTAGTACACTACTACGATACAGCTATCCTCTTTTGCATGCCCACGCTGTCACAGACGAATGAAATTAAGTAGTGTGAATTCCCTAGCCAAAAGTAGTAAACGAGTGTAGAATGAACCTATTCCGTTTTTCTTTATAGAATAACACTGAAAATTCACCTGCTATCCATTCTTCTCTTGGACTGGCAGTGTTCAAACGGTCATCATCGCGGATTTTCAATCCACCAGTGGCCGGTGGCTTTCCCCAGTTGGCGGCATTGAATGGGCTGAAATATTGTACTATTATTACATAGTAAAAATAAAGTAAATAGGAGGAAGGACATTAGAGGGTGGTTTATTTATTCATGAAACTTGTGTATCAGGCCATTCAGTGGTATGCGTGTCGTTTGATTGGTGTGGTCTACGGAATATTGAGCTACAGAGATGAGGTTCGAACACTAACACGGATTACCTGAAGCTACTTAGTGAAGGAGACAGTCACTTATTCGTAAGAGCTGTCATAAAAGCCTGGCTTGTGGGAGTCCAGCGTAGAACTTCAGAAGATTGACTATCGGTTCTTCCTGATTGGCAGCGGATCTTTGTGGTTATCAGAAATAAGCTTTTCTCTGCTCTCATGGGACATGGCAATATGTGAATTAAAACCTATCGAACGTGCATAATATTTCAACTCATGTCCTGAGCTGTACGTTCCCAAAATTGGGAAGATCAAGGTTGCGAGCAAGTATGAGAATAACTTTTATTCACTAATCATTTGATTATATATAAAAAAAAATTATATGATGTTATTAGAATCCACAGGCCAACTGGTTCTGGATAAATCGGATTGATGGATACGACTTGATCATTTCGTCTTGCAAGAGAAATGGCTTAATTCGTCACAGCTAAGTTCTTCTTGTCGCTGCTTTTCAATGGAAGAATTAAGCAAACTGTAAAGGACCCTAGTGGCATAAACACCATGAACATTATAATCGTCAACTACGAAGCACCAAAACTGGAAGCAGTAGTAATAATAATAACAATAATAGCAATAATAATAATAATAATAATAATAATAATAATAATAATAATAATAGCAGAAGCAGTAGTGATAATGGGAGTAATAATTTCAGTGTTTGGGGAATGAAGTCAACAATGCAGGGCATCGGAGCCGAAGTCTGTCCGAAGTGTATCGATAAATGATGCTCCAAATGATGCTATATATCAACCTTTAACGTTCGGTAACAGAGCCTCATCGGAAATAATGATACTCTGACTACTGCTGACTACCATCATTTACGAGAACGCTCTATTATCAAATACGAAACGTTTAAGTCTACCAGTACAGCAGTGCATAGTCTATGTCCAGAAAGGTCTCGCTGTATTTTCCCTTGGTGCACACCAAAAAGCAAGGCAAGAAAGATAATGAAAGGATAGTAATAAAGTGTGAATAACGAATAAAAAGAATAAAAACAAGTTACCGCGGTATGACCAAGTAGAATGCCAGTTCTTTATTCTACTTCACCAAAGAGGTGGCCACCGATGGATGGCCTATATGGTTTGAGTCATCCTTCAAAATAAACACCGCAAGATTCGAAACTGGGATCGAAGGAAAGGCGCACATAATTCAAATTTGGCTGTTCACTGGTCCCGAAAGAACTGCTGACCCAAACTTCGAACATGCTCTTCACTCCACTCTTCTAGTTCGCCAGTAGATCTGCTGATCAGTTGGTCGATGAGTCACGAAGTCACACAGTGTCTATTATACGGGTTACACTAAGCTAATTATAGGAGTCATATTAGGTCACGAATAGTGGAAAGCGAGCAATGTAGTATGTATGCAATTCAGGCGCCCAACATATACAGGTCAGGCCATCATTTACCAAATAACACCAAGGTTAGACTCACATCGATTCCGATTACGAAGTACGTCAACAAATTAATTCACTAGACGAATCAACATGACAATCATTAGGGTCTTGGTCCGCCCACTGTCCAGTCATTCACGATCGCTGAGTCGTAATAATCCAGGTCATCCTCCCCTTCTCACTCATCTTTGTGCAAATTATGATCACGTAATCAATAATAATAACAATGAAAATAATAATAGTAATGATCAATAATTTAAACGGAATTTGAGTCACCTCTATCCTTAGGTTCTTCCCAATCATGCGGATCATGTGGATCACGTGAACACATCGCTTTCCTTCTCAATCATTCTATACGTCGTGTTCGATCTCGAAGTAATCCCCATTAATTACCGAGCCAATCCTTACTTCATTTCATAATGAATGCATATTTAAGAGGGACACGAGAGCTATGTCATTGATCATGCAATAGTCTCACCGTGAATTCCACAGACAGTACTCAATTCCACCCTAATCTGATTGGATGATAAATGTCAACAGAATCATTGCAGTAAGATGAGACACCATCCACCAAATCACTCAGTCGTTCCATATCATTCAGTCTCCTATCAAAAAGATTGGAAACAATCATTTTTGTAACATATTAGTCCTCGTCGAATTTGAACTCCCACTCATTTGCCTTCTGCCATTCTGGTGCACGAACTGAGAGCACACATTGCTGCGCAACAGATAATTGCCGGCCACGAGTAACACCAGTTAATCGCCTATTTTAAATTCACCTCGATTCGTCACCACATCGAGATCACTTTGGGAGCATTATCAAGCATATAGTATCATCCAAACAAGATTTTGGGGTTTGATGATGCCAACGATTGTGGACTCCTCGTGTCATGCAAATATCTGTACTCCACTTGGGGATCTCACTACCACTGAACAGAAACTATGAAGCCGAGGATAAACAAATTTATTACAGTTGAGTGTTGAAATTAGGAACTGAAGTTACTGATCGTCATTGTTTGCATTGTATCACAGTTGATCGATGCTATGTAACACAGTCTGAATACCTTGTTAAGTAGGATAGCTGATTGTGTTCGAAAGGCTATGTTGGCGAGTTGAAGTTGTTCTGATCCCGAGGTCGAATATCGCCAACACTGATCGATTTTAATTATGCCCATGCGGGCATCACGGATCAGACACCTCTGCTCCTTGAAATGTTTTGTTATTGGTAAATGATAAACAGACGGAATTGGAAATAATATTAACAGATATCATCATTACTAGTTTCACACAGCGCTTGTGAGCCATTAAATTCTGGTGAATCTTCCAGTTACATCACACCTATGTGTTCCTAGTTTATTAGGCCACTTCGGCAGTGGATTATCTGGCATCTTCTTCCACACGATTGCTCTGACAAGAAGATAAACATGCTTTCCAATCTCTCGGTGTTCATCAACAAACATCTATGTATACCGTTTAAATACCTCGTGTTGAGAGATATTCCATCTACGGGTCCACGTGTTTGTTAGAATTCTGCCAGTTTTTTCGTGCATTGTCAAATGTATGCACTTTAACCAGTGTTCAATCGAATCCGCTCTATCTCCTTCCATTCGGATAAACATTACCAGGGGGAAAATATTCAGCTGAACGGCAAATCATCTCTTAGTCAATTAGAGTCGAGTTATTCAACCACAATCACGTGGTGACCGAGGAATCGGAGACGGTGTTTTCATGGAGTTCCATGTCTGATATAATTTGGTGCAGCAATATGAATAAGATGATTAATGAAAGGAGCGAACAGTCTGAGTGAGTTGCGATTGAGTCTGTGAATTGTCAGCAATTTGGTCGTGTCCTAAATTTAGATTTAGTCCAAGTTCAGGTGATCGAAGCTTTCAGATCGAATTCAGATGAATATGGGAACCGGTTCACGTGATATTATGTGGATATCGTTCATGTCACGTGATATGACTTATTTTCGTACGTATCGGGATGTATCGGTAATCATAATCGTGTGTTTTATGTCTACGTCTGCATGCTCATTTTCAGTCATTCGTATGCATATATATACTTAACAATGAATATGACTCAGAACAACAAAGGGGATGATCATCCAAATCTGTCAGTGCACGTATATGTGTGTGTGCATGTGAAATTGATCACAGTGAAGAACGTTCGATTGGTTGCGCACGTGTCCGGAATCAGGAAGTGGACCATGGAAGTTTAAGTGCCCGCAAAATTGTTTCTGGGCCCACAGGGGACGACTATAGAATCGAACGCTCACGGCCTCGGCTGTGGCTAAGATGCGACGCTTGACAAGTCTTGATTGCTTGCCCCGGACTTAGTAAATGGTGCGAAGAACATTATCACCTCTACTGAATGGTTTGATTCAACAATGTGTGAACACACAGCACCCGTAATAGTCCTAATTGCTCCAATGTTCAACCAAGCCGAGTGGAGTTCACGAACAAGTTCGGCTAAGCTCCTGGTAGTGCGACCAGTGTACCTAGTTCCACATGAACAGGTGAATGATTACACACAGAAAGATGCTGCAGAATCTGACACCCTATCCTTCAGTCGAAAACACAAGATCGGTTTGGACTCGAACATAATTTGTAGCTATGCCGTGTAGAATGTTCACTGACTGCTCCTGTAAGTCTTCGTTGAATAACTTCGGCTTCTGTATCTCCTTTGAATGGTAAACGGACATATACGGGCTTCTTTTGGACTACTGTCTGTCTTGGCCTATCTTCATGTCGTTGCATCATCTTGTCAATGGACCGTTCAGGAAAACCGTTTTTTAGGAAAACAGTCCCCAGAAAACGAAGTTCATTTTCTATTGTGTCTTCCGTGCAGATTTTCCTTGCTCTATTAACCAAGCAGCGTACTAGATTTCTCTTCGCTTTGAGTGGTACGAAACTGTGAAAATGAATGTATTGACCGTTCCAAGTTGCTTTCTTGTGCACTGACAACTGAACGGAACCATCACTTCGACGGCCTACACAAACATCCAAGTACGGTAGACTGTTTTCCTTTTCTTGTTCCAAAATGAATTGAACATTTGGATGGGCTGTGTTAAATCTGCTAAGTAGTACATTTGGATTAACTTTGGTATCTACCACACATACGATATCGTCCACATACCGCTTATATAAGGTGCACCCTTCGATTGTTGACTTGAGCTGGATATTTTCAGGTTTTGTTATGAAAATATCAGCAAATAAAGGTCCCAAAGGTGACCCCATTACCACCTTGTCCTTCTGACGATTTATTTCACTGTTCAACTGAAACTGGATATTATGAGTGCAGACAAATAGTAACTGTTTCACTTCATCTAACGAGATGCCCGGATCAATACTGTTCTCCTGCATGTATTCACATAGATGGTTGATTGTTTCGGCCATCAGGACATTGGTTAACAGTGAAGTAAAGTCTAGGGAGATCATTTTCCTGCCTTCCGAATCTAGATTTATCACAGTTTCTACTAAATGAAATGTGTCTCGCAAGCTGTGTTTGGAAACCATGACTTTTACTGGTTCTAACAATGTAGCCAACCACTTCGCTACTGCATGATTCGGCAAGTTGCACATATCCAAAATCGGTCTCAAGGGGACAACTTCTTTGTGTACCTTCGGTAGACCGTACAACCTAGGAATCGTCGTCCCAGTTGGTCGTATCCTTTCAAAGGTTACCGCATCGATCATACCTTTTTGTTTCAATGATTTCACTCTCGTGGAAATTGACTTTTCTATCTGAATCGTCCTGTCCTTTTCATTTGGGGTCTTTGTAAACTTGGAAATATCATTCAATATTGTCTTCATCTTCGCTGTATATTCCGATTTATTAAGGATTACAATATCCGCTCCGTTATCTGGTCTTGACAACATTATTATTATTGTCGCCGTTATTTGTATAGTCGTTGTATTTCACCAGATCTGGTTTTCAATGCTCGAAACGCATCCACATTCACGATCAGAACACGATAAACCAATTTATTCTGTGAGCATTCCAAACTCAATCCAGTGGTTTTCCAATCATATGCTACGATATTCATGGAACAACAAGCACAACAACACATTAGGAAAAAAAACGGTATGCTTTGAGGTTATCGCACCGGCATCAATTTTATCCCCGTAGGTACGTAGCAGAACTGCTTTGCTCTCTTCAGCTGTTTCAATGCGATGGAAATCCAACTGGGCCAATACCTTACTGTATCCAGAAGAAGAAACGAGCTTTCCGTTCCACACAGTGTATGCACCGTTGTGATTGCGGACCACGCGACCTTACTCTCATCGGCATTGAAAACAACCTTGTTCATTTGAGGAAGGTCGATTGATTGTGCGCAAATATGGGCAGTTGTGAGTTTCTGTTTTTGTGTATCTGTTCTTTTGTTGGTGGGACACTTTGTTTTCGTTTTTCTTGCCTTCATCTGCTTGTGGCAATTTCTGTTCTGTACTGAGTTCAAGGTCATTGTGAATCGTGTGCAAGCACGATTGCCAATGTTGATGCTGTGGATGGTGATGCTGGTCGAGGTCACTGTTGCTCTGCTTTTGCTACCGACAATGATGGTGATGTTGATGTTGGAGACAGGAACTACACCGTAGAATATTCTCAGTCTTTCTACACACAACCGCTTACATTTTTACGTACACACACGAACATATGGCTATTTGCCCCCGGTTCCACAGACCTTCTACAAGGGCAGTCTTCTGACCTCAATTGATTTGCTTGTACATGTTCACTAATCTGTGAGTATGTGTGCGCTCCTTTATCCAATCGGGTTGTTTTTTTATTAAAGTGACTGTTGTTGCTCTCGTCATTACCTTTGGTTTGACCTCGATCCAGCTCATCCTTGTTTTCGTTGTTGTTTTTGTTGATTACGATTTGATGGCCACCATTATTGTTCGCTTACTGCCTTCTTCACTCCCCGGTAATGTTGTCACAGTGCTCAACCAGTTGACCGGTACACGTATACGCTACACGGCATAACCTCTCAGATTTGCGGGTACCTTGTTCAATGGTTTTAAGAGCTACTTATATCTTCTGCTCCGCAGAACACTCCGAACACAATTGACCTGAGCGGTGAAGTCGTCTCTAGGGTAGCAGCATATCGTTCAAGCTTGGGTCCTGTGTCCTAGGATTCTCTCTCTCTCGCTCTCTCTGTCCGGCAAACAGCCATTATTATTGATGTGGGCTTGAACTTTGAGAGCCCAGAAACTCAAATGTCATACGGGCACGGTCGAGAAGGTCGTGAACGGCACCTTTTGGTCATCTAACGACCAGCGTGTTAAAGGCTGACTGAGAGATTCACTGTACCCCTCGCTGGCTTTGGATCGTTAGTTACCATACTGACTGCACAAAGACGCCAGATTGTTAATTACACACATCCAGCAGGTATAGTGAACGGAGTAACATGATGAGTTGTGATTTTATCCTCCGCTGGGCGGTAAGGGCATTCGAGCAACTCTCATGTTTGAATGCTGACTGGCCGATCATAAACCGGACATATCACTCGATGAAAAGACAGATTGTTGCTCAAGTGAGAAAAATATATGGATCGATAACCGAGTGACGCGAACGACTGACAGTGGGCTATTCAAGCGTTGCCATATCGCCTTCAAATCAACGTGTCGCGTAAGCGTCCATAGACTTTCGACTGAGTCCCGCCTTCAGCATTTTAGTCCATACCACTCAGAGTTCAGCCTAATAAGTAACAGCATTGTGATTCGCATATTCCTGCCGAAATGCTCTTCAAAGCTGCCATAAGGACCCCCGTCGTCGTCACTAAACTTCACTCGGGAATGAGAATTATATCATACCTTTGGTCAGTCGCAAGCAACTTCCCCCCATTTTACATATGCGTGGATGCATGCGACGCATGCATAAACATGTAGGTTACGAAAACCACCGTTTATAACTGGTATGTTCTCACTAGCCCTCAAAATCCAGCAGTAAGTACGAAGTATGAATAATACACAACCAACGGTAGTCAACGTGGACACTAAACACAACACTGTCCGCAAGTTTTGGCTCCGCAGAAATGACAATTATTGAACTGATTCAACGCATATGCGCCACCCAAGCTTCGGTGCCGCATGCGCCTTATCAGCTGAGCTACGTGGCCACACTGTGGTCTTTAAGCATTCGCATGAATTTGCCATTTGTCAAATCTAAATCTAAACCCATCGTTAAGTTGTGCTTATGCATTTAACTAATGGATTCCAGCTCATGCGTAGAAAGGTCTTGCAGGAGTCAGTGAGACTACAAGATATCTAGCTTTCATATAGAGCTATTTTGGTTACGAGCAGAACTAAAGTGATTCCAGTCAAGAACGAAGACAAATTCGTTGCAGATGTACGGCATTATAGAGATGAACATGACTGAGATAAATAAAAGTGGAAACTTCAACAGTCATCGACCACAGGATCATACCTCGAGACGGGGTCAGCCGCTCAACAACCGTGCAGTTCCATCGGAGGCAGAGCTGACAGTGTTTTAGACAAATCTGTTAAGGTGAGGTCATATTGACGAGATACAATAAGCGGTCTTAGAGATGAATCCGATAGTGAGTAAAACAAGATTACTCCGAGTTACGGGTGATAAAACTTGGACAATGGGATAAAATGCGGGAACGATAGTCATGAGGAATGATACTTCATTCACCAGTCTGATGGACTCTACGAGTTCTCCGTGACGGATTCAATTTGCCATTGCAACTTGGTCGGGTAAGCAGCTGAGCTCATTCTCGAATGTCCGATGAACCCCGGCATGGCTAAGTCAGTAAAAAGGAAGCTGTATCAGGCGCGAGAGGCATCACGTGTGTGTGTGTGTGTGTGTGTGTGTGTGTGTGTTTGTACCTCACCTAGGCTAATAACTTGAAACTTTTGGATTAATTCAGTAAAATTCGTCATCTTCCAGAATTTTCATTGGTCTCCATAGTGTGACTGGTGTCATCTCTCTCTCACACTCTTATTGACTTCCGTCTGAATAGGTGATGTTACGTGGATCATGCATGCATCTTGGTTGCCAGACACAACCGACTTGAGTGACCTGAAATAGGTTGTTTTATTCGAGTCAACTGTAGTGCAAAGCGAAAGAATAATGTTGAGATTTTACGTAAGTTGGTTCCAGTTGTGATGATTGTACAAAACTGTATTCATTGAGCCAGATGATCTGAAATGACTGTGCCTGTTAGGCCGGGTAAACAGTCCATCTTCAGGCCCACAAACAGCCGATGGTGCATTTCAGCTCCCATTTGTTACAGTGCTTGTGGGCGTTGAGCTTAGACTCACGAGTACTAACCCTACTGTGCCTGTCCTGTTCTTTTCTGATTGATACCGTGATCGGAAGCTCCTAATTAGAATCATCTTTCTACTTGTTCGAAGTTCGCCAGAGATCCACTTGTTTGTGGAAAGCATTTGTTTATCTTTTTTTCTGTTTCAGGCTGCCTACTAACTACGTACGTCTTCTTCTGCCTCAGACTCACTTCGTTGAATGACACGATAGATGGAATTGACGCCAGTGCTGCCTGATTCCGTTTCTCATATCAATTTTCAATAATCTACTTACGCACCTTGTCATTCGGTGGTAGCACAAACTGCTCCCCTCAAACGAGAGTAACTAAAACGTCGACAAACTGCGGTTATCTTCCGACAAAGCCAAGGTATTTTCTGGTAAAGGACATCTTTCCACAGCAACGCTGTTTTCTGGTCCATAGTTCCTTTGGTTTTGAATACTTTCTACCCAACCTCATTCGGCAGATATAGTCGATAAGGGCAACCTGAACTTCTTTGATTTATTCAGTCAGCCTGTCTAAGATGTCCTATTCATTGCATTTTATATGCAATTGGAAAAACAAAATTCAAATAAGAATATTACCCAGGCCAACACGACTTGTGGCCAATACCCAGAGTCAATGAATATCACTCGGAAATGAAGTCTAATCTGACTGTTCTCTTCTGCTTGAACAGGAAACTTGAAGTTGACGTGCAGTCTGGTTAGAGAATTATGGATGCGAGATGACTAAAAGTGGTTTGTTTAGGGTCTGTACGACACTGTCGCTATGGTAGTCTATGCTGCTTTTTGTTCCAAGAAGTTCATGCGGGATCTCCACTAATAATGGACCTAGTGAACTAACCGTTTCCATCCTGTCTAGTTACTTGTGAAATGTGCCACCAAAGGAAAGTTGGATAGTTGATGTACAGAAATGGTCATTTGCAAATGTCATCTTAGGGAATAACGGAGTCCAGTCGGTTAATTACAACATGATCGTAACTAATGTTGATAGATTCACTCAATGTTTTGCTGGTAGAAAGCGGTCGGACGTCAAACAGCACACCACCTAGCTGACAATATTGACAGACAAGGTGATATCCTTGAGGTCAAAGGAGTCCTTCAAGCCGTGCTAGGCAAATGATTCTCTACCCATTTTAAGTACGCCAACTGGTGAGACGAGTCACAGGGTCAGTCCACTTGACACTATACTGCTCCAAGTCAAATCCTGTCATTGCCTGACAATCGTTTTGAACGTGGTTGTTCAGTCAAAATGCTTTATCACACTTGTGTTACGCAGTACACGAAAATAAAAGCTGAAGCAAGGATTCACTGCACAAGTCACCTTGGTCGAAATTTCATCAGACTTGAAGCTGTGGCCCAGTACAGTGGTGATACCTGATGTTATTAAGGAATTTCATTAACTGATCGGTAAACTCCCGTGTGACCAACCGTGTTGGGTACGTAGTGGTATGAGTTTTAAGTAATTACTTCAATTGCTTTTTTTTTACTGACCCTGTATCAAATCGAGATATATGTGCATCAAAACCGCAACACGTCGATGGATGAGTGCTTACATTTAGTCCAAATAGCTAGCCCTGACATCGACATTCGTGATCTTGCTTCAACACTCACTTCAGTCATATCTAATCCAGTCCGATACACACATACATACATACATACATACATACATACATACATACATATATACATACATACATACATACATACATACAGCTAATTGAACAATCAGCTCACAGTACTCGAGCAGATCGATCGTGGGGTGAGGATCGCCCAATAGACTCCCATTAGTCACCCCTTCGGTCATTGTACCACTAATCGGGTTTAAGTGACCACGCTGAATCAGCATCAAATAGACGGGGTAAAACTAACCACGTAAGAATTGCCTATATTAATTTCGTCGAGCTGTACCGAGCAAATTCACCGGTGTGGCTCCGCACCTATTCCGTCATCTTTCATAGAGACGAAATGTCTGTGTTCCAAAACTGTCCAACCCAGGGAATAAACAAATACCCTATCACGAAAGGGTCTGGCCGTCCCAAATATGGAAAGTCATTCACCCCACTGGGATTTGAACTTATGCACAGAAGCCATCCACATTTGGTACACAGTGGGCTCTACGAGTTACTCCTAAGCGCTTTAAGCAATATGTAAATGGATTGGGCTATTTACCAGGGAAATATGCGAATCCTTTTGGCGTGGCCTCATAGCACAATTAGTAGAGCAGACACGGGACCAAAGAGTTTGGGTAGTGTTCGTGAGTAAGCTCGAATCCCACCTAGGTGAACGACTTTTGATATCTGAATCAATCTGATATACAATGGTCAATCTGAAACTGCAAGAAAGTACGTGATTCATCGTTCACATACCAACAAGCATTCAACTAATTCCCTTTCAAGCAGTTAGCACACTTCTGCTTCGGAGTGGAAGATAGACCACACTACACCAGCACAAGGTGCTATCGTACTACCACAAAGAACCGGTACTGATGATCCTAAGAGTCAGAAAGAGGATCTGCATTAGGTAACTCTGGTGGTAACCAGGCGGATGAAGCCAGATCCGCTGAACACTGCTGGCTTGTCTCTACAATTTCAATGATTCTGATACGGAATCAAATAACCCAAATTTCAGTTGCTTTGAAAACTTCGACTACAAGAGTATCAAGACACATTCTGGTGCGAAAAACAAATACAACATCACCAATGATAGGAATAAATTGTTTTACGGTAGTCAGTGTCTCGGGCATGAAATTCTCACTGAAAAAATCAGCACCAGTTGCATCATATAACCCAGCAAGCGATACGAACGGAAATCCGCATCACATAGCCACTTAATTCCATTTCATGTACAAAATTCACGTACATTCAACCGATCCCACGTGTGTCACAGTGACGATAGTAGTAGAGTCAGTCAAACATGATTGATTAGTATTTTCATTGGACAATTCAATGCTCACCGAACATTACATAATACTGACTCATTTATAAACAAATGTTATCGTTCACAAGTTCACCGTATTCAATAATCCCGATCAATGTATAGTGTTTTCTGCATGTGCGCACAACCGAACCAGAACCGATCCACTAAACACGATTTGTGATGTGGATAAGAATACAACTAATGTGCTTGGACTGACTCAAACAAACATAGAAACAGTACACTTTGATCTATCCCATCTGATTTGACCACAAACTACTTGTTAAATTGAAAAATGAGTTATCCATAAACAGTCATGTGTTATTATGATCCCAGAATGTTCACAACCAAATGAAAATTATTACAGTCCGATTTGAAAATGGTGTCGTCAATTGGGGACCCAATGTGTAATATTACGATTATCATCGCTGAACCTGACACCGAACATGACTCACCGTTCAGTCCAAATCTAATCGAGTGAGATATCACGGATCGGAAAATGATCAGTTTGGATGCATCTATCTTTATCTTTTCTAATATGCAATGCGTGGATTATATTCCGGCAATTTTGTCGTTTAGATCACCTGTCCAAAACATCCTTCTCCAGTCACGTTCTTTCCTGCTGTCAATATGTGTTTAGAGAAGAGTGAATCTACCAGCTCTTTATTTGTCTGATGTTCCATTAGTAAGAACTGAACCATTGATCATCACCCCAAAGAAAACGGTAGTCACAATTCGGTATCTGTATTTCTTGTCTTCCAATAATTTTTTCTTTTGAATTCAACCTAGATCCGGTCGGACCGTTCATGAAGCCAGGGGAGCGGAACAAAGTTACTACATTGGGAATATCATTGAGAGCAATAAATTCGCCCAATTGCGAAGGGCAGCGATCTAATTCCTGTGGGAGCAAATAATTAACAATTCTCAAAAGGTTTTCATACAGTAAATACACTCGCCAAAATATGAAACAAAGGACATCATGGCTTCCACCGGTTCGATTCACCGGGGCAGGATCGGGGAACCAGGCCAGCAGGGTTCAGAAAAGCTACTATACTGGTCACGTGCTATCCCCGCCAAAGTGGATAGACGCTGGTTAGTTTCGGATACAGTCACCTCGGTTGGGTGATTTGTTTCAGAGGGTATCAAAATGTCATTAGCATGTCATTTCGCATTCACTTGATATAGATACACCTGATTTTGATTAGGCAAATAATGAAAACTCACAGCCTTGATGTTTGTTTTGTTTTGTACACATTGAAGATTCTTGACAATGAAAGGCATATTGGCCTAGCAAAAATCGCCTTTTGAAATCACAACACGTGACCGCTCTGAAATATTTGGTCATTCCACAAGCCCTCTGTGAATTAGTATATTCGACCAAGCGTTCTTTTGAGATTGTATCAAAGCAGAAAATTCAGAAAATTCACGCGACTCTGTCGCCCATTCGCCAGGCGAACAAGCTGTTTCACTCACCCTCTCACTCACTCACTCAATCATCCGACCATTCGTCTTGAGTTTTGCACCACAAATGAGTCACGAATAACCTCAATCGTGTGACCAGACAGGCGGCAATCCAGTGGTGTTCATCGATCGATTGACCAGTGGATCCACCTGTTTGCTGTCGTGCCAGAAGTGATCTATCTATTCTTTAAGATGAGTGGAATGAACTTTACAGTATACTATATATATATATATATATATATATATATATATATATATATATATATATATATATATATATATATATATATATATATATGGAGAGAAAGAGGGAAAGAGAGGTTAGACCTGTGTAAAACAAAAACAGCCGCAGCACTTCCATACATGATCACTATTTATCTTGAATACAAGAGCAGTAAACTGCACAAGCGACTGCCTCTACTTCAGTACCTGGAGGTTGTTCAGGCTCGCCATTCCCTGGGTCCGTTCGTCCCCGTCTTTGGGGGACTGACATTCTCATTTTTGAGGTGAACTATCCAAGGCGATCAAAATGAAAGAACATTGGTCCTCGATGGAAACAGTGTGTGGAAAAATTGTGCAGTACATATGAGTGTACTGAAGTACCTCGAGTTCGTAAATACTCACAGATACAATTGAAAAAGCGGAAATATATATCACCCTTATATTTGTTTGCAAGAAACTTGTTCCCACGTGTAACAAGATGTAGCAATATTGGCAAGCAGTGTGCCAACCGATCTGGTTATATCAGCATGATCTGATTATCAGATTCCTGTCACTTCTGACTATTTGGGATTTGTTCTTGTTCATGCTCACGAAGCTCTAGGACGCCGTGTCGAAAACAGATTCGTTACGATCACCACAACTTGCCTCTTTGAAAGCCCACTGTTGACTTGGCTTTATTGGTGAACCAAGCTTCAGTCTGTGACAGTTGTTTGTCAATGAATCGCCCAGACGGTTACCCTAAGGACGAGTCGAATGACTGCTGTTACCTGCCTCAACCTGATGGTAATCTCGGGAAGTGGATTTGGCTAATATGATGACGGAGTACGAATGCAGTAGTCAAGTTCTTGATCTCAAATTCTATTGTCCCATTAGTCTACACCTTTCCCCATCAAGGTTTAGCCCAAACCCGCAATTCTGTAGCCGCGACTCACCATTCTTTAGCCTTGACGCACAACCTTTAGTCAAGCTACTGTATGCCAGTCAGATCAAAAGTATGGGGATACCGTGAAATCAAGCCATGTGGGAAAAAAACTATTTAGTATTTTACAAAGATTGGTGTTGCCAAGCTGACTGAACAAACGAGTATATGTGACGATCGCATTCTGTACTGTTGACCTTGGTGATGGTATCAAACGCTGCACCGAAAATAGATTGGAGATGGTTTACAAGATGCGCCCGTATCCTCGAACCATGTGGGACAGTCCGTATGACTGTTGGATTTTCAGAGTAGTAAAAAACCTAAAAGAACGAAGGTAGTAAAAACCTTTTTCCATCCTCTCCTTCAACCGTCTCAAAGTGCTTGTTGGTTTTTCGTCCGCCGTATCACACTAATGCCTGATAAACTCTTCGCTGAACTTCTTCTCTTAAGATCCAGATATGAATGCTGTTTTTCTGATCCGTAGCCACCATAGCACGCGTGTTTTCTTGATACCGAAGTGTTTGGCTACATCCTTCAAATCATCTTTTTGTGTACATTCTATTATCCTCAGTCGACCTTCCGTGCTGGTGAAACAGTACGATCGATGTGATGCTTCAAGGCTGCAGGATTGTGAGTTGTGATCAAGGAATGGTGCAGTAATGGTCAGATTGGAGGCCGCCATCTTGTTGTTCGCTTAATGTGAGTTTTGGTGCCTGTTGATATACCTACTGAGCCTTGGCTTGTGCAATTTCTCCTTCCTTTGTGTTTTTACAGATCACACACATGCTACCCTCGTCAGAAGAGTCTAGCCCTTGCGAGTTACAGTGCGTCGTGACGAAGGAATTGGGGGTCGCGGCTAAAGAATTGCGGATTTTGGCTAATGCTTCCTGGGAACAGAGAGTTATGAGCATACGACTTCACTGAATCCATACAGCTTCCTCATAAGTTTTGCACCATAGTGATTCGGCAGTTGGTTTACCGGATACAGTGCGGTACATTTACAACCATCTAATTTGTGTTGCAGGAATGTTAGCGGAAGCTCCTATTCGGGCAGTACTACGAGGAATCTCAACCGTGGTTTGCTGTTAATTCTGTGTGAATTAGACGCAGCTAACCTCAAGAACGACGATGCTGTGGTCGCCAGTTGGTAATTTTGATTTAGGTAGTACCTATTATAATGATAGTAATAGTAATAATATCTATAATAACTCCAGAGCCGGTAATGTGCTTCCGAGAACCCTTGTCCGTCCATCCGCAGGTACTACTTGAATCAAAACTGAACTGTACCGTTTTAAAACCAAGGAAAGTGAGAAGTATCTGCCAATCAGAAGCACCGTGACACTTGAGACTACATTTGCATACTAATGGGTTACGGAATAAGAAAAACGTATAATTTTGTGATCCAGTCTTCTCAATATTTTGATGCACGTAGTCATGGTATGCAGTCAGCTCAATTCGTCTCATTAATCAAGTTATCTCGATCAGTAGAGCACACATGCAAAACAGGTCACACTTTTGTCTCGTACGGAATATCACCCAACAAGAAGTAACTGAGATCTGAACAGCATTGTTTATCACGTTACCTTCCCTGAGTTTATGGTAAGACCACTCAGATTTGCCAAGAGCTTAACCGAATGAAATTCGTGCATTGCATATTAGAAAAGATAAAGATAGATGCATCCAAACTGATCATTTTCCGATCCAAGATATCTCACTCGATTAGATTTGGACTGAACGGTGAGTCATGTTCGGTGTCAGGTTCAGCGATGATAATCGTAATATTACACATTGGGTCCCCAATTGACGACACCATTTTCAAATCGGACTGTAATAATTTTCATTTGGTTGTGAACATTCTGGGATCATAATAACACATGACTGTTTATGGATAACTCATTTTTCAATTTAACAAGTAGTTTGTGGTCAAATCAGATGGGATAGATCAAAGTGTACTGTTTCTATGTTTGTTTGAGTCAGTCCAAGCACATTAGTTGTATTCTTATCCACATCACAAATCGTGTTTAGTGGATCGGTTCTGGTTCGGTTGTGCGCACATGCAGAAAACACTATACATTGATCGGGATTATTGAATACGGTGAACTTGTGAACGATAACATTTGTTTATAAATGAGTCAGTATTATGTAATGTTCGGTGAGCATTGAATTGTCCAATGAAAATACTAATCAATCATGTTTGACTGACTCTACTACTATCGTCACTGTGACACACGTGGGATCGGTTGAATGTACGTGAATTTTGTACATGAAATGGAATTAAGTGGCTATGTGATGCGGATTTCCGTTCGTATCGCTTGCATGGTTGTGTGAATCATTTCCGCCTCGCTCGCGCGTGGGCTAATAGGTCCAAAGTCGTCACATGCAGTCGCTTGCTGGTTCATATTTTTCTTGACTTGCCGATTACATGCAGGCAAATGAAATGCGAGAAACAATGATTTCGTAGTTATCCATGGTACTCTGTCTGTCATTTTCTCTTTACTCTGTCAAATCGCTATTTGATCTCGTATCTCACGTATGTTCATCGTGTCGCGTTCGTTTAAACTGACACCTCCAGAAAGCGATTGACATAATCGATACGCCGATCCGCTTTAGTAAGCAGAATGATTTGGGGCCTTGCCTTCGTTCCATGAGTTTTTTATGATTTTCGGTTGACTGATGTGCTTCAAACTTTCAGCAAAACTGTTTTGTATCATCCGGGGTATGCTATTTTCAGCCGGACTGACCAAAATTTGCTGGTCCCTTACCATGCTGCACAGATGGTTAGGGATACCTTGCTCACCCAACCATTCCCGTACGAGGACACTCAGTTTTTCGTATGTTTATATTTACCCGGCGATCTTTTAATGACCTATTATCCAGTTTCATACTTTCCTGCCCTTCGGAAAGAATAACTAAGATATTCTTAGTAGAAGAAGAATTCTACTATCACAGCTCCGCGGACGATGGTATCGTGCAAGGCTGAAGTGAATCCAACTTTTGAGGATCAAGCTGAATAAACTGGAGTTTATATGCGGAGGACTCAGTAATATAAGTCAATCCAGGTTTTAGTTTGAAGTGGACGACCAAGCAATTCTGTGGATCATCAGTAAGTCTGATGGAAAGGTTGTTTTTACAAGGTATCACTGCTAAAGTGAGCCTTGATACCGAGTGAGGGACTGTTCTACAAAGGTCCATTTTGGAATCAGTCTAAGTGATTAAACCCGTTATCATGTCATATCCTTATAACTTTATTCAAACCCCTGATCGTACGTAACGTAATATGCTAAAGAAAGGAAAATAAATAGCACGTCTAATCCTTCTCTGTATGAATAAACGTCTTATTAACCATTAGTTGAGTGCGGAAGCTGTTTGCATTTTTCGCACTATCGCACATCGTCTAGCCGAAAATTCCCAGTGTTATCGACTGCCGTTCGTAGTCCATCCTAATATCGTTCACCATGCAATTTGAACTTTCAACTCACTATTGAAAACCATGGAAGCACTGTTAGGAATCATCAGCAGTGCACATCCACTGTGCCCCAACTAGGACTCGAACCCGCGGTGAAAGATTGTGAGTGGAACACATCATTGTCTGCGTAGCAAGCCGGTAGCCGTTTGTGATGATTTGGGTTCCTCTGTATGCGACACTCCGTTCGTCAACCAGAACAGAATTCCATCAATCAATCAATCCGGCGCATTCAAACCAGTCCCACTCCACCGGACTGTTCTGTGATTGGCCAGGATATATTGCTGCTTCGTTCATTAACAACTGTACTGCATCTTTGCATACACTGCTTGCTTGCAGTTCCCATCTTCTCCGTTCTGGATATGGGTATATATTGGGATTTCTGATCGACCTAATTGTTCATGTCTATAGCACCAACTTCAGTAAGACGACTTTTCTGCTTTCGAACCATCTCACTAGCCAGTTAGCCAGCACTTTGCAATATCCGATCAAATTACTAAAAACAGTATTTTGTCTTACTGTCCATCTATATGGTGTGAATGAGTGCATTTGGACGGGAATTATGAACTAGCTAATGACTGGATGACTTACCATTGGCTTCTGATTGCATTATCTGTGCTCCCCGATTATCTCGCCCCCGCTTTCGTTCAGGTCTTGGTAATCTGCCAGGGTGCCAAGCTGAGAAATCAACAGCTTATTGAAAACCTCCAGCATTCAAAACTATTGCATAATTTTATGACCTGATGTGTTAGCATTAATGTTTTTCGTACTGTCTCCCTTACCCCCCACTCCCACCCCTCCCCCACCTCCCTCCGAAAAAAGAAGGATTTAGGGTGTATTACTGATGGTGAGTGACTCATTCATTTCACACAAATGAAGCGAGAAACTGTGTACTTATTTGTGTGTTTGTGTCTGTGTGTCTGTGTCTCACAGGAGAACAAGTCTTGAGCATCCCATACATGTACTTAGAGTGAGACCAGTGACTAAATTGCGTGGTGAGAATTTTGCATTATTATTAAAAGAAGATGTAACATACGCGCATAATCATCTTATCTGACTACACAGACGACTATAACGCAGTCAGTTGGCATCATTTTGATAAATAAAACGAAGCTACTGAACAGTAAGTTACAGCTGAATAGTGTTTAGTTACGTGTGTGTGTGTGTGTGTGTGTGTGTGTGTGTGTGTGTGCTAGTCCGTGAATGAGTAACTCGTGTCGCAAGATGCGATGATTTTCCTAGAAGCAAAAGTTGTTTTCCTGGCGTACAATAAAATTATAATGACGATAGTATTTCGTCAAGCTTTTTTTACTATTTGGGTTAGTTGGTACCCTGGAACGAAGTCAGTCAAAGACCTGGAGGCATACTGGGTCTCAAAAACTCTGTTAAATTGTAATCTTTTGACTTTCGATTTCATTATAGCAGGTTTCGTGTTTACACAATTTTTTCTCCTGCTATACAGTGCTCCCTCCCCTTAGAAACGAACATTGTCGGCACTGACCAGATTTGTTCTCTCATCGGAGGTGTTCATTCTTGAGGGACGGAGGGGGGTGGGTGTTCAGAAAATAGTACAAAGCTTGGCTACAACAAGAAGTCAAGTTTTCAGCACCCAATAAACCACTGAAAGGTTCAAGTGAGATTACAGGCTCCTATCGCGTTCGGAATAAGGCACGAAATAAACCTTCAGTAGCAATTTGTTTTATAATAAAGGAATCCCTTGTGAACTATTTCCCGCTTTGTTCTTTCCTTTTTTGCATTTCCGAATGTCGCTCTATGGATCACCTTCCACAGCCCTAAATTAAGGACCGGCCCCATCACAGTTAGGAATATTCTTCGAATCGTAATGATCACACCACGTAGGGATGCGTTCTAGCCTGTTTGATTACACTTCACTTGAAAATCCGGAGGCCTTACCGTTCAAGCGAATATTATGGTGACGTTGCAATTTGCACAACTAGACATTATTTGCGCGAACGTCACTATGCTCCACATTATGAGCTGTCTCCACTACTTTACCTAGTGGCAAGCAACGCTCCAGTTATTGGCAGATAATTGCAGCGAGCAGGGAAAACCCTTTTCGCACACAGTACTCCATCAACCGAGACATGAACGCAAGATTTTTCGTGGACCTGGAGTTCCTTGACCCCAACAGATTTGTTACTGACTTCATTTCTCCAGTGTACTCCCTACACCGAACTGGGATGTAATGTTCCGCACAGAAACCCCATTACTTGTCAAATTATTAACTCTTACTTAGTCCCAAATGGTCAAGAACGTCTTTCTCGTTGACCGTCGCATCATGGTCTACGTCCGCTAGCGAGTTCTACTGCTGTGGTACGAATGTCTCGGTGATTATATTAAAAGAACCCATCAGACTTGCGAGCTGTGATATCAAAAGCCGGAGGTAAATTTACGATAGCCACCACTGCCGTTGTCAATGTCCGTCGTAAACAACTGAGCGCATACTGCAGTACGCAGTATGCAAGGAATTCCTGGGCATTCACTGACACTGTCGAATCATTCCAGTGACCTACTGTCGAGGGCTTATGATGCTCACACATACGGGATCGGGGCGATGCGTTGAGGAGCCCGATCTAGGGGGGAGCATTGTATCATCGGTTCGGAAAGTATTTCCTGATAGTTGTGGCAACTGCTGCATTAAGCTGTTCGTTGAGTTCAACTCTTCGTTTACGTCACTGAAGTTTCATCACCCGTCCGGGTGACGTCATCAGTGTTCAGGCGGCGGTCCTTGTACTCACCACTGATGTTAGGTATCTTGCCCTCCGATGACCTTGGACGTCCAGGTTACTAAATATGAAAAATTGATCTTCCGTCCTTTTGCTGCTACTTCCAAACTTAGGTCAAAAGGTCATAACTGCTGCATAAACAAGAGTGAACTAACTAAAACAAACTACTACGTGCACTAGAAACATTCAAAAAGGATTGAATTCACGGAATAGCAACCGATGTGTGCGAACTGGATTACTGGTGTTCGTAGCTCACGTTGATGGTTACACAAGCTTCGGATCGTTGTTATTGGTGCTAGGGTTGCAAGCGTTTCCGCATCATTTGGGGGTGGAATCATAGAGGTCATTTGTTTTGTAGACGGCGGATTGTTCACTCTCATAGTCAGCAATATCATGTGCTACGTTGACGCAAAGCAAACCATTGAGAGTCAGCGTGGATAGTCTGGTCGTCACGTGTGGTTTAACTCCCGCTGTCACGCATTCCGGGTTCAAGTCTCAGTTGGAGGGACTTGGTTGGTGTACATCGCACTGATGATGATTCCTCACGAGGACGAAATATGGTTTCTAATGGTGAGTTGGGAGTTGGCTTTGCACAACAAACTATCTGCCACACATTTCAACTTGTCTACTACTCAGAGCGAATAAGTAGCTTCCCAGTGAATCGTCTGCCTACTTGTTTGTGTACTTCGTTTTATTACGTACTTGCGCGTGAGTGCAATGGAAGGATAGTTTTTACCTCATGGTCACAAAGCCTCATTGCGATATTAGGGATAACGGAAACAAAGCCCTGAGACTTGGGGTATGGGAGAACCACACAAGGTCCCTATATGTCAGGTGTGGTAATGATCCGGACGACAGTGAATTACTGTCTACCATCAAAGTAAACGGTGATAACGAGGTTTCGAACCTCTGACGTCCGACGTGGTGAGCGGAAGCTCTAAACTATTCGACCTCCACATCGAAATAGAAGCCGTGCTTTCGCGATCATACCAAAAGAAAACTGCTGACTATGTACTTGTGTGTGTGTGTGTGTTAGTATGACCCTGTCCGCGTATGCCAGTAGGGTTCTCTGAGTCTGTGTAGGCTGTCGTACTGATCGTAAGGATAATGAGCCAGGAAATATATGAATTACCTGGATTACCTCAGTTAACAGCTGTGAGTTTGCGTGAGAACCCCGCGGATTGCTAGGTCCCGTTTCATTCCAAATGGGAATTGATGATCGCGCTTCAGCAACAAGTTGCCCTCCATGGAAACTGTGACACAGGCTAAAACAGAGCTTAACCAAATGCAAAAGGTAAGCAGTTTGGAATGTCGCTTCATGACAGATATAAATCAAAATCGAACGACCACCACAAACTAGACCTTCGGTCGCGTCACAGTGAATCGGTGAAATACGGAGCTATACACCTTCAAACGGTAACACGCTGCGGTATGGCAAGTTCCCAATTCATGTTAATCTTATGGGCGCGCTAATGACGGAGACTTGTTAAGAACAAATCCGATTCAGCTCATTACCAAAGGGTGCAAAAGTTGACTGCGTTTATTGAAAAATCCTCTATTGTGTTTAGATAGAAAGTATGTCATTCCTCATCAACGTACTCCTCCCTTCTCTCTTGCCCACTTTCTCTTCCTCTGCAACTGGAGTTTTAAAAGGAGACTTCTACCTCCTGATACCGAAGGAATACTTACACAATAGACTTACACGATTTTTCTGGATTGTTTTAATCTGTTGATGAGATTTTGGGCATTATGTAAGTGGATATTCACTTTCTTGTTGTTGGTGTCCTCATGATCCTGGCAGAGCCAAAAAAAGGTTTGTAGCACCTTCAGCCTTGAAGGAAACTGACACTATGTTCCTAGATATGTCGGAATTGGTCGAGCTGATGCAAACAGCACATCAACTGTACACCTGATGACCAAATCGCTAAATAATTTTTTCTTTAAAGATGAAATGAATGAGATATCACATGCTCATAGTGAACTTTATTTATCATAAGTTGTATGCAAAAAATAATGCCAGAACAAAAGACGGGAAAGAAGAATTCATTCAAGCCTGTCCTATTCGCGATTCCAGTCGTTTTGGTTGTATTGGCCCCTTCTGTGGGAAAAATGGAACGCAGGTAGATGTGATAGTCACCGCCATTCAGATCTCTCAAGCACAGCATCCAACCACGACATGAACCACACAACGGGAAGCCGCGAAGAGACAAGTCGATACCCATGTAGGGTCCTAGTCAGCTGATTCACACGTGATTAGTGGAAATGCGATTCGCTTGATTGGTCACTCGTACACATTCAATGTGTCATCACGATTTCTCGCTTTGGTAAGAAGAACGGCCTTGACGGAAAGACCTGCCAATCTAATCACGACGTATGATACAGATTGGACTGTTGTCCTATCACACAGTCGTTAAAAATAAAACTTGCATAGAAATACGCATTGCTAATTACTTCGGAACTTTGAGTTTTCAAGTAACCATCAACAATTTCAGGTTATTCTGTCGATTACGTTGTTCAAAATAATTATTTATTGATAAAAACAGCAGAGAACGACTATCATGGGTCAGTTGGAAAAAAACCCATGAGCCAAGGGGGCAGCTTTTCTAATCCGACCCACTGGGTGGAATTTTACATGCGAAAAACGAAAGTAGACTTCCATTCGTGGAGAAAATGCTGTAAAATTATCCCACCGGAATTTCTCTCCACTGTATTTGTTTATTAGCTGGTTTGTTAGCCTCCATGAAATGTTACCTCGATTTGAATGAGAAGTATCTTTCACCTTGGTGGGATTTGACCTTGCGTACGAATGCTTCCAATGGACTTGATTTCCTCTTGCTCGGGTTTGAACCCAGCTGAGATCAGGCATCGCTTGGATCATCTAATATCTTCATACATTCGACTGAATACATCCTAATTCTACGTTTGATGATCTCTCAGTATGGAGGCGCCCCATCTGGAATTGTCTTCAGTGTTGTATTCTTAAAAGAAATTAAGCAAGAGCAACACCAACGATTGTTCTAACCGCAACAGGTTGAAATAAGAACAGATCCGTGCTAATCAGTAAGGAATAAGGTCGTCGGACATCGCCAGCGGGAAACAAGATCAGTTTACGGGGTAGTCGTCCCTTTATTGAGTGACTCCTAAGGCACAGAACACAAGCTCCCTATGCTACGTGTACTGTAGAACAAACTATCAGTTACAGTAACGTACCTCAAATAGTGGACAAACCGACCACAGTCATAAAGGCTTCAAAACGCCCAGGTGACAATGGGTAGGAATCTCACGAAAAGGCGATACAGGAGCCGAGTCAAGTGGTTCACGAACGCTGTGGTTATTTGTGGGAAGCTTTTTGACCAATCAGCGGTCAGAAGAGAGAAGTAATGGTTCGAGAGAACACACTAATAAACGTGGTGAAGGACAAACGTAATTGCATGTCTATGAGAAAATAGCATGATCAAAGCGAGAAGGCTGAAGTTCACTCCTTCACACAGGTAAAGCAGAGAGAGAGAGACAATTGCGCCTAACAGGTGGAGTCCAGTCATCGAACCCGGGCAGTCGTAAAGCCATAACAGAATGGGTCGGATGGGAACCAACACGTGAGTGGGGAGCGGTGTGCGGAAAGGACAACGCCGACAGAGTCGTCGTGTAAGCCAGTGGGTCAGTGCACGAAGGGACGCAACGAGAAAGAAAGCTTACGCAAGCGAAAAGATAAAGCCAACAAATGGACCCAAGACAGATACAGGTCAACATCAATCAACACTTGTCATAGAAACAAGGTTAAAACTCTGTGACGTAATGCACGTGGACAAAGGAATTATCACGCAGACATGAAGGCGAGGGAACGATGGTCGGCGTGGTCTAGTGGTCTAAGCGAGTGGAAAACAAAGGAACCGTTTGATAAATCTTAGACAGAAAGCATGGGATCTAGGCTAACCCAATATGAAGTGGTTTATTGATGAGGCAAGCTAAATTTTCATGTCCAATTTCGGTAAATCTTCATAGTCAGTGTACACGCGATGTCTGAACCAGTGGTATCCTAGATGGGGGACAATGGACAGCGTGTTGATCGAACGTGTATATAAGACATCAAACATCGCCCTTCCTCGTAGTAAGAAGGATGAGTCCACAAAGATCGGGGGCATTGCTTTCGTATGAAAAGTCTCAGTTGCTATGTCTTCTTCAACTGTCATGATGATTCAAAAGGTCCCACACTAGTTTTCCAGACTACCGGTAAGATATCGTCAGGCTTCCACCCTGTGCCCATTATTCAGCGGTTAGAAGACTCGCCCACAAGAAGGATCAACCTTGAAGAGTACAGATAGCTGTCACTGACCCAATGACACTATGCTTTATCTCAGTCGGACGAAGAAGCCTAGTCCGGTAGGTTCAACAGTTTCGCATACGTAGCCTGCTATCCACGACTAAGTTCACATTGATTCATCCTATTTTCCGTCGTCTAACAGCCGAAGACGGCAGTCTAGGAGCTCCCCATTGTGGTTTAGGAGTTTCGTGCCACAACTGGAGAGCCGTCCAACCCCGATAAATGAGCTCCTCGTGAAATTATTACTAATACTAATCTTATTGCGAAAAGTGAAAATGGACGTTAGTATGAATGAGAAATGGTGCCCGTCTTAGGAAGGAAGTACAGTTATTGCGATACGGTTAACGGATTTGTGGCAAAATTCTCGTAATAAAAAACATTTGTGCGTCCTGGCGCTATCCTTCTGACACCCGTTTTCTTCCGTTCTCGTCCAGTAAAACTTCTAGAGCTCTTTTGAAACATTTGAATAATTCCTCGATGGGGTTGAAAAATGGACGATACGGAGGAAGAAGATAGAAGACAATTCAGGGGCCAAACGATTATTAGATGCACGTCGGTGTACAAAAGCACTATCTAAAACCACACCATATCAGCACTGAACTATTCGGAGCTCACCGTAGAGAATCACTCTTCCAAGAATACACTGAAAATCTTGTTCATTCTGCGTGACTTTCATGATACAGCCTCCCAGGGGTCGAAATACGTGCAATGATATCCCGGTTTACCCATTTTTCTGACGGTAACTTGTAGATACATGGCTTTCCTTTAACGGTCGTCCCGTTATCTAGAAAAGCTAACGCTGCAAATGATATATACATATGTCCAGCACATCCATACCGTACCGTTGCATTACATACATGTAAAAAACAGGCCACAATAGGAAGTTATACAAAAAATCTCGGTGACGCGTTTAGGAGTTGAAGCAAACGAATGCGAATCATGAAACCAGTCTTATGTACAAACGTAAACTCACTGACCAGCATGATCAATTTCATTACACACTAGTTTTATTTAAATGTGGATTGCAACAAGGGCCCATAGCGGATACGCGAGGATGCGACATGAGTAGTTTTTGAAATACGTGATAGTCGTAGTTCAGGTTGATGGTTTTCCTGTGATAATCGTAATGAACTGAACTGATAGGACGTACTGAAATTGCCCCCACCCAGAACTACGAGAACCAAAATAGCAAGAACTCTGAGGCTGCGAAACAGCACTTTAATTGTATTGCACAACTATAGTACCCGTGGGATTCCTTCCCGTCTGAAGCATTTCCGTAACACATGGATTACGAACGACGTGGATGGTGAACTCGTCAGGAACACTTCCGGCCATTTAGAGAAGGAGTCGATCTGTACAAAGGCTGGATACCGGTTCAAGAATGGGCCACAGAAGTCCATATGAACCCTCTGCCATTGAATGTAGCTTTCGGGCTACGGATTCCATTTGCCTGGTCTCGACTGAACTTCGTGCAGGCACGCGTCACTTCTCGTTGCCGTAGTGCAAATATACACATCTGCTTCTGGCCACCAACATATGTGTCAACCCAGTGACTTCATTTAATCCACACACAAGTGGTTTTCGTGCAGTTCATCCAAAATCGGGTTGTGTAATGTAAATGGAATGACAAGAAGGTCACCTCGACAAAGGATGTCGTCGGGTTGGATATTAAATTCATCTAGCAATACGAAGAACTGGGGAAAATTACTCTTCACCTCGAGCTGCCATTCCTTTCTGATTGCCCAAATCACAGATGAGTACTATCGACTTGTCTGCTTGCTCAATTCTTCCCTCGATACAGGCACAGCCGGCGAAATGAAATGGCATTGGTCCACCACTGCGAATCGGGAATATCGTGACAGGAAGTCTGCCTGAGGGATTGTCTTGTCTGGTCGATGCAGGATGTTATAGTTATAAACTGCCAAAGCAAAGCTCCATCACTGGATCATGTCAGCCGTGGATTTGGTGACAGATTTATCTGAGTTGTATAGGAACTGAAGAGCTTGATGGTCGATGACAATCGTGAAGTTCAGTCTAAATAGGTACTTGTGTAGTAGGCATACCACTCAGAAAATGGCCAAAGCTTTCCTCTGTGTTTGCGAATAACCTTTCTCTGCAGTAGAGAGAAGAAGGGAGATGCAGATGATTGGACATCCATCTTGTTCCAGAAATGCTCCTATCCCCACTTAGGACGCGTCAGTGATCAGCATGGTCAGCTTAGATGGGACTAGTATTGGTCGGTCAATGGTATTTTGAATGAGATTGCGTAGTATCTTTTCACACTGTTCGTTCCACTGCCACACATCAGACGACTGAGCCAGAAACAATAGTTGGGCTCTTGTTGCAAAGTTCGGAATGAATCTGAAGTAGTATTGCAGGCACCCAAGAAATGATCGCAAGTATGCCTGACTTTTCGATGACTCGATGCCAATAAGGGGTTTGAAACGATCTGGATTGGGTCGGTATCCGTTTGCATTGTCAGTGAAACCGAGGAAATCTAATTCGGTAACACCAAACTTGCAATTAGGGGCTTTGATCGACACATTTCTTTCCACGAACCTATCTAGCAATTGTTGTAATCTGTGGTCTTGTTCTTCATTCGTGGATCCGAAAATGAGCACATCATCTTGATATACCACCACTCCTTCGATATCATGTGTCACCTCGTCTATTGTGGCCTGGAATATCCCGGATGACATGTGCAAACCGAACGACAAGAAATTGTATTGGACCATGCCCCATGGAGTGTTAATATTCGTTGGTGGTTTGGACTCCATGTGCAGTGGAATTTGCAAGTACTCATCAGCCAGATCGATTTTTGAGAAAAACTTGCTACCGAGTATGTATTTAATGAAGTCCTCAGGTTCCACCGTAGTTGTCGCGCCTTTCCGTAAACGAGGATTCAAGGTCAATTGGTAATCACCACAAATCCGAGGTGTGTGTCCGTCGCTCTGACCGTACGGTAACTCTCGGCGTTTCACGAATACTGGATCACCATCCACTTCCAACTGCGCAGGCTCAGCCACCATGTCATTTTTGTTGTTGGATCATTATGCGATCAACTGCTGAAGAACAAGCTGATTCACCGGATTGTCCGACATCGTTATCAGGGTTACCGATTGCTCCAAGGCACGTAGGGCCTGCAAACTCAGAATCGATGGTCTGTCTGTGGAAATCAGGAATCGTACAGAGATATAGTGGCTCTCCAACCGAACCATTAGTTTGGTCTCACCCAGCAGTGAATGTCGATGTCCAGTGGCCAGTGACCGTGAATATACACGTCAGTGGATTGTTTGAGTACACTGATTTCGGAATAATGAAATCGCAGCTCCGAGTATTCACAATGAACTGATTTCTCGAGCAGCACTGAAACTGGACTGATTTGTACAGGAATTGGTTTGATTCACTCGAAATCTTCTGTGTGTATACCGGACTGTCATCAATTTTCGGAATTTCAGGGGTTGCACTCGTCACATTGGACTTGGATTGACGGTGTACAGTGCGAATATGACCAGGATTTCCACAAGAATGGCATACCGCATTACGAAAGCGGCACTTTCGGTCGCCTGGAAACTGACCCGAACCAAGTGGCCTAGTAGTAGAGCCTTCAAGTCGTCAAACGGAACTACAGCATGGGCTCTCGGATATGCAAGTCTTTTCATCCAAGAGTACAATGAAGGTGCCGCCAGCTCTCAAGAAGAAGGCTTTCTGGTTCTCCTTCTTCACATCCTTTCGTGCGCTACACCATAACTCGAACCGTCCATTCCAGTCTTCAGTTTCAGATGCACTTTCATGCTGGTTCAAATTTTCAATACTGGGCAGCTCCATGAAGCGAAGCCAATTATAGTAATCACAATGCACCCAGAATTATGCGAACCAAAAAAGCAAGCACATCAAGGCTGCGAAATAGCTCATTAGTTGTATTGCACAACAGGTTTGTATGAATATGTTAAATTAGAGAAAATAATTGGCAGACTCGAAGATGACCAATCACCGCAAGCTTTTGTCGAACATGTCAGTGGCGATCCTGATTTGTTGAGGCTCATCCGCGTTGTTGGTTTCGAAGCTTAACTTGGCCGTATCACTTGTGACAGCTGCAGAATCACCACATTTCCACAACTTCTGTTCCCTGCGCGTTGGTGATATCAGTGATCAGTTGTTGAATACGGACTTGTAAGTCCATCGTTCTGATAGTTCTGTGCATGAATTCACAGAGTGTACCCATAAGAACAACTGACCATTGCATCCATAGGAAAATCGGTCATCGACTTGAGCCTGTAGTTTGAACGATATTGATGGTGCGCTTCATACTAAAGCAGCGCTACCCCGACCATTTCCTAACGGCTGTTGGTGTCCACGGTGTCAGACAGACAGACAGACTGGAAGACTGACTGACTGACTGACTGACTGACTGACTGACTGACTGACTGACTGACTGACTGACTGACTGATAGACGGTGCCAAACGCTCCCGTGGAACCATTGGATCACTGGAAACTCGTGGTAAACTGTTCAAACTACGGTAGCAGAATCCGAGTGGAGCTTGCCAATTTCGAGATCCTTACGGGTCACATATATCAAAAGCAACTGATACTATCCTGTGTTCAACGATAACGAGTTCGGAAAGCACTGAGGAAATCGGAACAGAATGGTTTGAATGTTTAAGGGAATTCGTCTGATTGGGACATTACGTTTGTGATTTCGGTGAAGAGTAATAAGAGAATATCCTGTGTTTTAGGGAGACAACCTCTTGTAATATGCTTTGCAAATCATATTCCGATCTTCGATCACGACATAGGGAAACATAGCAGACGGTTGAGTTTTCCAATGCAGTGATGTGTCTGAGACAAAATCACATGGAAGTGAGACGGCTTAGCACACTTTACTGTCCAAACAGAAATCAAGTCTGATGGCCATATTATTACTAGTGACAGCATTAAAACGGACTCGGGAAAGTTAAATACAATTCTAGATACATACACACAAATCGATATAAGAGACGTGGAAAATTTCAACGGAATGAGAATTACTACTGGAATCGGTTGAAATGATGCGACCGATTCAGCGATCAACACAAAATAGAAACAGTCGTTGTTGTGGACGGAGGAACAGTCAAATAGCATTCGACCATATAAAATAACTGATTTTGAGAACATGTGTTGGACTTTGGATTACAACTCCAACTTGTCTCCATGTCTACAGCACGACCATGATCAGTAAGTCAGTATCAGTAAGAAACCCGAAGCATACACATAGGCATCGATTTGACGGTTTATTCTGTCTGACTGATTGCACAGGTTTTTCTGGGGATATTAATTAGTCGACTAATACTTTGTATTTGGTATTTTCGGTGAGTTCGAGGTTAATTGAGGTGTGAAGCTCGGAGCAGTCAAATGAACCCGTTATTTCATCTTCTTTCACGACGTTGTCTTCCTGTTTTTCTGTTGATTAGAATTAGAACCCTTTCATTGGTCATAAAAGAGAGAGAGCATGAATTCCAAGGCTCCCTGAGCTAAGACAAGGACAAATACCAGCCTGCGATGACTGGGACATGAGCTGATGTCAAACTTCCAAGAAAATTTCTACATCGATAATAGTTATTCATAACTTTTGAAGGATCCCAATCTATATATCGGTAAAGAGTAACGTAAAATTCATGCAATAATCTCTTAGCAGGCCACGAGGAGACATCTTAGGGGAGCTTCAAACTAGCTTACTAGGGCATCGAAGTTGCAGAGATCCGTGCAACTGAATTTAAGCTTATGGCGTCTACAGCTACTCCCACCGTCTGTATCACATCTACAGTACAGAGAGATGATATCGATACGTTGGACGACTGGCCGCCCTTTTCAAGGTCCAGAGTGTTAGAGAGCACACTCCATCAATTTCTACGATCACTTTGATCAAGAACATCAACGAGAAGAGACTTTTTAGTAACGATCGCGTGTATTCCCACTGGACCTATATTCAAAGACCGCACGCTGGCTTGCGCCAAGGAAGTTTATGGGAAGTGGCGCTTGCAGTTGTTGCATGCGCGAAAAGTACAGTGAAACAACTGACGACAGCTCGCAAGAAGGGCTTAGATTGCCAAATCTGTTGAGGTAATAATAACGTCAAGCATGATAACGCAATGGGAATAAATGCAGGTTTGTCTTGTTCCTGGCATTTTGGAAGCCGGAGCTTCAAAGGTTTTGTGATCTACGACATCGTTTGTTAAGGATAACCGGCCAGCAGGAATAGAGAATACTGGAAGACAAAAGGACGCGTGCAGTCATTAGGAAATAAATTAGTTAAACCTAAACTATTTTCAAAAATGTATCACATTCTGAGCCTTCCAAGTGACCTAGTCAAAGAGGAACGTAAAAATAGGACGAAATCTTTTGTTGACAGAGTGAAAGTAGTTCAACAAATGTTCGCGACCTTATTTGCTTATAATAGACCGCGGAAGGAAATAAAACTTGGGAGAGGGTATATATGGTTACTTGCAAGAGGGTGTGGCCGTTGGTTCTCGAAGCGAGGCACTGGGTAGAGTCGCAGCAGCTGGCTACATAACCCGACTAATCTCGAAGGTTCAACGCAGGGGGAGCGGGATTCTCAGGTGCACTCGACAATGTCGTTAGTGGAATTTACACTCCGCTCGATCCAGTGAACAACAGTACATGTTCAGCTGAATAAATGTTGTCCCCGTTTGAAGAAGTCTCTATTAATTTTTCTGCACTGAAGATGGGTACCTAATACAAGCAAAGCATAGCATGAAGATGAAAACGTACCTGAGACAGGCAGATGAGTTAGTATCGACAACGAATGCTTTACTTGATAATGTTTCATCCTCTTTCTAAAACGGCAAGTTTTTATTAGTTTTACTGGGAGCAGAAGGATGAACAAAATATCGACGACGAGAAGGGGCATACCAATAAAATAAAAAGTGGTTATTTTGTGGAAACGGCCTTCCCATAAACGACGAAAGCATAGGGAACTAAATAAGCCAGAAAAAAAGTTTTGTGGTTCTATAAAATACACATAGACGCCAAGAAGTCTTTAGTGTACGTTGTGGAATGAAAAAAAAACTGTGGCTGAAAACCGGAAGGGGCTCTTGATTACTCCGCCGCGACTAGAAACATGGAGATGTAACTGTGGGTCGGGGGTGATGACCGGTCAGTCCGCCAGCTGAGTCACTGGCTCCGATGTGTTCTGTATATGAATCCCCGGTGTCGTGAGTGCTGATCCCGAAAATTTCTGTGGAGTAGAATCGGACCAAGAGGGTTCCGCCGAGAAAGCCTGTTTAAGTCGGTCCGTGGTAACTATCTTTTCTATGGTTATGGTCGATGACAAATGTTTTCTCCTGCCGGGGTTGGACTTTATGGGGGCCGGAGTACGGACATTTTAAAGGAGAGCTTTCCCCTGCCTTAGGGAATACGTGAGTACAATTCTGGACATGAGTCAACGTAGACTGTTGTGTTTTATTCGCGTACTGCGAGAAAGTGTAACTTATAAGTATGTTGCGTTAATCTGGTAGCGTAATCAGTGTAGCCGAATTTGACAATGAACTTTGGAGCTACTATGTCACCAGGAGAGAAAAGATCACGTTTTAATGTGAGTTCAGCAGACGGGGTTCGTATATGGGTCTTAAGTGCGTTGCGGCAACCTAGGAGTATCAGTCGTAGTGACTCACGCCAGCCTGGGTTTCGGTGCGCCTTTGAGGCTGTCTTAAATTGCCAATGAAAATATTCTAGAGTACCGCATACTGACAGGCTGTGGTACGAATGCAACGGGTGCACAAACGTTGTAGAAGTCTACCGAAAACTCCCTCGAAATGCAACTCTCGGCCTGTTGTAAAGGTAACTGAACAGCCAAATTGTAACGAAGACAACAAGATGGGTAAGGATACTTGCATCTCGACGGCCAAGCAAGTCAAGTTCAAGAAACCCACTGTCGTTTTTATAGCGACTTTTCCAGACCGCGCTGCACCAACATTACTTTTGCGGCTTCCTGATTGTTTCGGCTGCTTTCTGGCCAGTTTACTGTGGCAGATAGCTTTATTTTCTTGGACACAATTTCTGTGGCGTTGGTCCGACCGTTCCGTTTGACTGCTTGATCCTTAGACCCTCACCTGGGCTATCTTGCCTGAAATACCACGGCTACCCATCCGCTAGTCTGTAAGCCTCCTTTTGTCCATTTCGAGAAGCCTCCGACATACTCACGGTCTGTTCTTTTTTCTGTGAATCTCGATGGGTTGGCCCGATCGGTTTGATATCAGCTTTCCCCTGATGCTCCAGCATTCCCCGCTACAAAATGATTCCAGCTCGAATTTCAGTTCATTCAGCCAATAACCTCGCACTTACGTGCTCTGGTTTCGGTTGCTACCTTCCACCATCGTCCAGTAAACGGGAAAAAGAATAGAAGCATTAAATGAAAAAGATACCAAAAATCAAAGTAATAAGCAGAAATCACGAAGACAAAGAAAGAGTCCCAATGCAACTACGCCATTGGCCGCGTCACCTAGCCATATCGCCTAGTGTTTCTGACCATTTCGTGGTTGGATCACGTGTACCCCACTTCAAAAGTCTCACTCGTCCTACTTGGTCAAGTCCACTAGTCAAGGTTTCCGTACCTTTTTGCCATGTCATGAACTGACCATCTCGACCTATCTTCCAACGATTACCTTCCTCGGAGAACAGCGTACGCTGAGGAAGTCTATGGGTGAGTATGTGTAACACATGTCTCAACCACCTTAATCTGTTTAGATTCAGTACTTGATCCAGAGACCGAGCTCTGGTTCCTAACAACTAAGGTTTAACCTCAGCATTGGTGATACGGTGTTTTCACCAAATAAGGGCAATGCTATGTAGACATCGGTGCTCGAACACCGACAGTCTTCTCCTATCTTCTATCCTCAACGGCCATGTTTCTGAGCCACATACAGTGAGGGACCTAACCACCACATTGTACACTCTACCCTTAACAGACAATCGGATGTCACGCTGGCGCCACAGAAGACTGAGGTTGGCAAAAGCCAAACGCGCCTTCTATATACCCGATGACACTTCATTCGATATCTGTCCACCTGTTAAGATGTAACTTCCCGATTATTGAAACTGCTCTACTTTAGCTAGAGTTTTTCTTGTTAAGACAATGTTTGGTGTTGAGCTAATTCAGTCCTGAAGCAGCATTTTACACTTTGAAGGTGCAACACGCATCCCTTGTGGTTTAGGCTATCTAAGAGAGCTTGCAACTTACCTGGATATTCACTTAGAAGAACGATATAGCAATATCGTTTGGATATTCCAGGTGAGACAGTTTACTACCTGAGCAAAGATTGATGCCACTATTCTCACACGAGGATAGGGCTTTCTCAAGAATCAGTTTAACTAGGAAAGTGAAGATGAAGGTTGAAAGAGGGTAACTCTGACGAACATCACTTTCCGTGGTGATTTTGTGTGAGAGATCGCCGTAAGCATGAATTCGGCTTCGGCTGTTTGTGTGGAAGCATTGGGAAAGAGCAATAAATATGTGTGGCACATCCTCCAATGAGAGGCAGCGTCGGAGAACAGTACGATCTACCGAATCGAATGTCCCTTTTTCGATAAATATAGGTAGAGATTGTAGGCCTACGGAAGATGTGTCTGTGCTGTAATTTTTTCCGAATAGTGAAGATGTGGTCAATATACCCCAGACCGGGTGTGAAACTAGCTTGATTCTCACGCGTTTACATTTCACGGGTGCTGAATAATCGGTGGAGAATAAGCCCGATGAGCAGTTTTGATGTGTTACTTACGAAGCTAATTCCTCGGTGGTTTACAAAAGACCTGACAATTTTTCGGCAAATCGGCACAGTCGTTGATTCACATCATTCGATGGGAATCCGTTCACTGTCCCAAATGATACGGAGGAGTTTTGTTAACTGCGAAACTGGAGGTTCACTTCCATCTTTCAAAAAAGATGGGGGCAACCCATCTGGTTCATCGGCTTTTCACCATTTCAAATAATCTATATCGTGGTTAACCGCCATTTCCAATGGAGGAGTGATATCTGCCCTCATCAGTTCTCTGGCAGGTATATTTGAAGGTCCATGGTGAAAATCAGTCAGCTGAGTTGTTCCTTACAGTCCTCCACCCAAAAGTCCAGACGACCTCCCTGAGAGTGAATCAGTGAGCCATAGGATTCCCTAGTTAACTCTCTCACATCGGACTTCCGTGGACCTATACCTCTAGTCAAGCGTTATAGGTTGCGAGTATTGCCAATAGACGCAGCCTTATCCATTTCCCTACAATTCGCAATCCATCACTACTCACGGTCATTTTTTAGGCTCTCAGTCACTTTGCGTCTCAGGGATTTGAGCATTTCATTGAATGTGGCAACCGAAGGTACGGGTCTGTGAGCATCCGATAGAGCAACGAAAGTCAAAAATATTCATCGTTTATGAGACTGACTTGAATCACAGTGCTGTGTGGCATTCGAAGCGACGTACAAGGCTTCCTTGATCTGTTGCTAGCGTTCATTTGGGTCTTGGACATTCGGCTGCATCGATAACCGTGTAGACAGCTGTGCCTGAAATGCCGATCGTCGGGTTATCGTCTAGAGGCAACTGCGTGGGACTGGTGGCATTTACGTTGGTGCGAGCACTTATCTAGGTATGATCTGAGTCCACAGACGTAGATCAGAATGAACGACAATCTTACGTTGATCCACGCTAGCGGTGACTAATCACAATATGGTCAATTTGAATCCAACGTTGTGAAGAAGTAGGAGGACGCAATGTGAGTCTGTACCGCTTCATATGGCAAAAGTTTGTGCTTGCCAGAAACAATCTGTGGTCAGAGCACAACTGAATCAGATGGTTGCCGTTATCGGTACTGTCGGCTGGGATGGAAAGTGCGGCTTTTGGAATCTCCCAAAAGGCGTTGAAGCCCCCAGCAATGACCACCACATCTGTTGAACGGACTCTTCGAAGTTGCCGAGACAATTCTCGATAGAATTCATCCTCGGTTTCAGAGGAGCTGTAGTCAGTGAGCGCATACACAGATACGGTTAATAAGCATCGACACTTCCGTTTGGTTTGGGTGACATGCATAGAACCGTCCAACCGAACCGCACATAAAAGACGGTTGACTGGAATCCAGTCTAGCAGCGCACACTCAGCTCTCATGGTCAAAAAAATGTAGGGTTCGAAGAGTGATAGCTGAAATGGGGTCTTGTATGCGTGTTTCGGAGACATACCGCACACGTATTTTGAAAGCGCCAAAGGTTTTATAGAGAGCAGTCTGTTGTCTTTTCTGACAGTGTGTAGACATTGAAAGCCACCAAGTGAAATAAACTTTTAGGCTTAAGAAGCGCCATCTTTTTATGCTGGACTCTTGAACTGTTGCCTTCTTCAGCCAGATGATGCCACACAATGTTCCAATTATATTTGGGCCATTATTTAGCCGGCTGTTTTGTGCAAAGGTACAGACGATGGCCTTCTGATAAAACTGTCCACGCAAGTAGGGACGTGAACTCTACTTTCTCACGTAGGCAACGGCCCCACCAGGTCAACATACTCGTGTTGAAGACGTGAATCGATGACCTGGTATTTTCATAGTGGAAAGTTTGCGTTTGTGCGCTTTTGATTGTTGTCATCAGATACAGGTACGGGCCTGGGCAACAACGTTTTGGATTCATGTGGTGCCCGTATAACCGGGTGCGACAAATCATGTAAGGTTTCGAAAAGTTGATGGTACGACTGGTCTTGGGTGGCCTTTCGACATGTCTCGTGTGTGTGCCTTCCGGTTGAAGGAATAGGAACACACTGGAATCGCATCGATGAGGTGCTACGGAGCTGCTGTGCTCCGGGAGCATATGCTTTCGTGGATTCAGTGGCTTCAAGGTTGATCGAGCCGGAAGAGCTGAGGCTCAGATTACGGATGCGGGATAGCACGACTGTGGCAGGATGATCGACGCCTGGAGTACGATGTACGTCACTTATGAACCAAGTGACGCAATCCAGAGGTTTAAACTCTCTAGGCGAATATCTGTCTGTGGTGGCTTTCGTGGATAATTCATTTATGGTCGGTGAATACCATGAATTCGTGTCCCTCTAGGATGTGCTCAAAGTAATGGATGCCTGGATAAGTAGAGAGGATTTCTCGGCCAACGGTGATATACGTGCTTTCAGCTGGTTAGAAGTTCGGGAAAGAAAAGCTACGGGTTGCCAAGAACCGACCAAAAGTTGTTGCAGTACGGCACCTAGGGCTTTTTCAGAAGCCTCGGTGATTAAGGCGTTTGGAGCCGTTGGTATGAGATGTCGTAACGAGGCTATGCTACCGATAGTCTGTTTCAGTGCGGCGAAAGCGTCTCGTGAAACATATGTGAATACCAGCTGTTTCGCCTTACCTTTCAACAGGTTTGTGAGTGGTTGCAATAACTGAGGGCATAGTGGAATGGAATGCCGATAAAAATTGACGAACCCCATCGAAACTCTGTAGTTGCTTGAATCACATGGGTTCTGATGTGGTGTGATCCTTGTGGAAGTAACCTTATGGCCTAGAAATTCGATGGAGTCGGTGCCTATGACACACTTTTCCTCGTTGACTGTGACTTTGTGTTGACAGAGGCGGTCGCACTGTGTGCGCAGATGTTCCATATATTCTTCCTTAGACAAGCTAGCTATGAGGAAGCCTTCGAGATAGGTGAAAGCAAAATCTAAACCACTGTGCGTCATATCGATGGAAGGCTGGAAAGCTTACGACTTGTTGCCAAGCCCAAACGGCATCCGTAGAAACTGGAAAAAACCGAAAAGAGCTGTTACGGCGGTTTTGGTATGTCCACCTTGGCTACCGATAAATCGTTATATGTCCGCACCAAATCTAATCCACTGGAAACTACCTTACTAACTAATCCAGCTATGAGGTCCGTGGTGTGCAGACTAGGACATCGGTCCGAAGTGGTCACTCGGTTGAGCAAGCCATAATCTCTGGATGATCACCAGCCGTCGGATGACTTCTTTGGGACTAGGTGTAAGGGTGATGCCCACGGACTGTTGGAAGGCCAGATGACTCGTGGATTTATCATATATTGGAACTCTGCACGGGCTACACGAAACTTTTCGGAGCTAAACGGTGGGGCCGGGTGTAGACCGGGGGTCACCGTGTGACAGTGTGGTGGGCCACGTCAGTGGTGACTGGAGGCAGGTTGTTTCTTGGGCGTACAAGATTAGTGTACTCACTTGAGAGGCTATCAAATCTCGGTTCTGACGTAGGGATGGACAGCAGGTCTTTTGATGAATGAGCATGAGTCTGGGAACCGACTACGAAATTTGACGTAACTCTGATCCACAACATGTCAGTTACCGGAATCAAACACTACTTACCAAAATATTTAAACCTAGAACAGCCTGGTGTACATGGGCAACAAAGAAAACCCCCGGGAAAGGGCTATACAGACTAAGGTCTAAGGTTGAAAACTGACTGCCATAAGTTGCGTTGGGAGTGCCGTTGACGGCTTACAGTGTCAGCTCTGTTGACCAGGCTGTGGGCCGTTTTGAAACGGGTATTAAAATGACCTGCGCTCCTGTGTCGAAACGCATACCGGTAGTCTTGTCCTTCTCGTTTATGAGGCGACTAGGAACCGGGGGTGCCAATGGAGCTTGTCGCTATCACCTGGTTCGAGCGCAAACTACACGGCTCTTCGCATTTGCCAGCTTCGGGTCCGAGAGGGCGATGATAGTAACACTCAGCCGGATCGAGAACTTGACGTAGATTTTTCGGGTAAGAAAAAGCGGCTGCTTGGGCTCCACTGGCGAAGGCTGCTGAGGGCAGACTCTTGTCTTTCAATTACATGCACCAAACGGTGAACTTCCCTGTAAAACGTCCGAATATTGCTACGGTAATAAAGTCGATGCGGGGTCTATGAAGATGTCTGGTGGAGCAAAGGTGGCATTACCAAGTGCGCGGGACCGAAGGGAGGGGGGGGGGGAGGTATGCATGCTCGAGGAATTGGTATCTGATCGCAGCGCACTGATTCAACTTTTGATCCTGTATTGAAACGACCAAAATGCTCTGGGTATTGGATGGAAATCTTTGCACCCTTAGTTGGCACTGGACCACTTCGTTCATGGACTTCGCATCAACTAATGAACAACTGAATACGTTTCTCTTCAGAAGCTGCTACGCGTTTAATGGGGCTTCCTGCGGCTTGTCATAAAGGTAGCTTTCAGGATGGTTCATACAGACATCCCTAACGTGAGGAATCATGTTGGTTGGGACTGCTGGGAGGAGCTTATTGTACTTGGGCCACTGACAGGATGTGCGAGCCTCCTGAAAATAAAACTCTAGAATAACGATAAAAGCCTACGGATCTTCGGACACGAAATCCGGTATGTTCATCGGCACTGAATAGCACTCCGGCTCATACTGGGACTTACCGTCTGTGCTCATTACGAAAATTAATGTTTTGTTATGGAAATAAACTAGATTTGAATTCTAAAATCTTATCCGCTACGTCTGATATGGGAAAAACCAAAATATTTAAGTGACTTGAAAAAATCAACTGGAATATGGTCGTGCTTCCTTAAAAAAAGACAGTGTAAAATATAGGTAAATGTTTATTGTTCGGTAATAGCGTTATCGGAAAAGATGGTAGTCAGTCGACGTCTGGTTTGGCGCCGCTAACCTTTCTCAAGACCAGAGTGCAATCGTAAAACGCAAAATATACCTAATGATAGAAAAACTGTATGACAAATAAAAAAGGATATACCGATGACCTGATTTGGCTGGGTCACCTGAGAGCAATTATTTTTTTTAACGATGAATGGAACTGGTTCGCCAATTATTGGACGGTCCAATCCTTCATCTTCGGTGATCACGTAGGTCAAGAAAATCAGCGAGAAGTGACTTAGGATTACCGATCGCGTGTATTCTCACTGGACGTATGTACAAAGACCGCAAGCTGACTTGCGCCGAGGAAGTGTATGGGAAGTGGAGCTTGCATTTTCTGCGTGCGCGAAACGTACAGTGAAACAAGTAGCAGACGGGGGAAGATGAATGGACCATTACAGGAGGAATGTGCCGAAAATCACATCAGCTGGAAAGCTGAATGGAATGATATGAATTTTAACGATTTGCTGCGCTACATTTTGCTGCGCACTTGATCACAGTAACTTTGGGGTTATTCTCGTTAAGAATACGTGTCACCCAGAATCAGCTGCTCGAAGGAATCGTTCACTTGGATTAGAGAGACAATATGTTCCTTCTCATTATCCACAACTCGTTTTTGTGAAAGTTGGGCTAGAAAACGCAAGCGCACAGGTTGGTACAATGCCGTAGTCGCACAATGCCGGGGAAAATGACAGTTCTCACATTTTTTGGAAAGATGTTTTTCATAAATAATATTCCGACCTCTCGGATTAACACGAACACCTGTGCAACCTATATCCAAAAGTCTGTTAAGTGTAAGTATTGAAGATGAACTTGTTCTCCTTGAGAACTTCGAGGGCCTTCGTTAAGACAAGACATAGTTCAAAAAGAAGACAAGTGATAGTGTGGTTTCTTGCACCCGTTCAGAGTGTTCTGACTAGTCCAAAGTTATCGGTACTCTCTCTCTCTCTCTCATGACGGTGTTGACTTCATAGTTGTTAAATCTTCTAAATTCTTGCACTTCCGAGGTACTATGATCAGTAGTCTTCATAGAGCTCCCTTTTGATCTCAGAGCGACATCAACCTGTTTTATGTCCGTTCTAGTTCCGTTACCGTCTGACTGTTTATGCATTGTTCTTGATGATTTTAATCATGCTCCTACGTACACCTTACTCGCTTTTGGTTCAAATGACCTCTGTCTAATCTCACCTAGGGGAAATCATATCTTAGACAGAGTTCTCACCACCCATTCCAAACTTTTTCACTTACAACTGAAAGCTCCTGTTTCAATGAGTGATTACGCTTTCGTTATCATTAGATCCAAAGTTTGCTCACATTCACTTCCAAAAGTTTTGAGTGTACTTTCTTCCTTTCTCGTTCCTCCTACCCCAATGAGCAATCAATCATCAACGGTATCCCCATTTCCAGAGCTGACTCGGTCAAATACTTAAGAATCACAATCAGCATCAACTCACAGTGGTCTTCTCACACTTTTGATTGTGTTAAAAAAACTACGTAGACTGTCTTTTCCAAACCGCAGGCTAAGGCAGTCTGGTGCCACACAAGCCTTCTTTTTTTGTTTTGTCCACCAATGTATTCTCCCAATCTTAGTCTGCTGCTCACCTGTAATCTTTTCTGGTCTACTTAAGAAAGATTTCATCACCCTGCACCGCGACCTGGCCATTATCCGTCACTCTTCCTTGGTTCCGGTGGAATCTCTTAACTCCGAAGTTTGCGATTTGTACATTATAGCCTGTGGGAAGTTCTCCAGGTAAATTCTTCTAGATATCACTCATCTCCTGTACCATGACTTAACTGCGTGTGCCTTTCGCATCCCTCCACACGTTCCGCATTTAGACTTATGCCCTGCCGTATAAATATCTATCGCAACTCTATAGTACCTCGTTTAGCACTTGCTCTGGTTAACAAAATGAAAGTCACAGAGGAACTTCGTATGAATCTCGATGGATGAACTAGTTTTTTTTTTCAGTAGCATTTAATTTTATGCTTACTTCAAACAAATAATAATCAGTTTCCCTTTTTTGGGTTGAAAAGTAAGTTTGATAACTTGCTGAAATCTTCAGTATAACACCATACAGCTCAATGAGAAATAGATTAATTTCCACTGATGAAGCCATGATCGCCAATGGAATTACGCACGGCTAGCAGGAATTCAGGAAAAGCATGCTGGACCTCAGATGTCAAACTTTCTATGGTGGCTTTGTAATGGTCTCGTTTACGGGTTTTGAAAATGGAAGGTCTCAGCTAGTCGTCTTAGAAAAAGTGGACCGCTGATTTATACACTAGAACACTGAATGATTTTTTGCTTCCGATGGTTTTGGAAAATCGACCCGTTACCATAAACTTTCAGCACGACCATGCCACCGTACGCAGTCACCCTGACCAGATTGTGACTGCTGTGCCCGAACATCAAGATCATGGACTGGTCTTCTTACAGGCCACCCCTGAACCAGATTGAAAATATCTGGGGTCTGTTGGCTAAACTAGTCTATGCGGATGGAAGAGTCATCGTCGCTCTGAACGAGTTGATATCTGCCACTGTCGACGTACGGACAATATAGAACTGGAGACCACCCGGAATATAATCCGAATCACGTTTTTTCACTTTGTGTTTCAGCCATCTGGAATAGTCCACTTAGTATTTAGCGCCCTCAGGTACTTTTTCCTGCACAATTCGATTTTTTTTGTTTCGTACTTAAAGCCAGTTTGCATATTTGGTATAGTAGTGGGTTAAGACATCAGCTCGCCAAAATTGGTCACTGTGTACGGTTTAGTTCAAAATTAATCACAGAAAAACAGGTTGGGGTATTTCGTGTACTCTATCTAACCAATGAATATCTTTTACATCTAAATCTCACGTGTCAGCCACTTTACAGAGTCAATGGAACTGCGACGAGAACGACTTGATTGGTCAGCTTCAGTAGAAGACACAATGGACACAGTTGAGTCTCTAGCTCACTGCGTGTTGCTCAAACTTCGGAGAAGCGTTTGCACATCTCCTTCGTTGTTTGCAAGACAAATATCTCTTGGTGTAATGGCATGACTATGAATCACTGAAAACGAGCTTGTTCGCCAAACTGTGTTCTACAAATATCTCTCCTAGGACGATTGCACTGTTTCGTGAATAGTGTCTTGGTTGAGAACAGCACCAGTATGTTTAGAAATTTGGTGCAGGACCTCGAATCCAACGCTACTCTGGCTGTTTATTAGGCAATCGTACTACGAATTAATTGCACTCTGCATACGAACTATCGTTACCCCAAATCACGAAATCCAGCGGCTCAGTTCACAGATCACAGAACACGAAGTCGCGAAAGCCTGGGTAGAAGTCATCCAAGTCTCTACGACAGCAATATCACCATCCACTAATGAATAAGTCAAACGGTGGAGTGAACCAACCAGAGGTTGACCTGGATGTCAGTCAGCCGTTGAACACAAGATGCAGTCAGTCAGAAATCAGGAACGAGACAGTTCCGGGCCTTGGGTAATGTGAACAACGCCACACCCAGCTGAGTTTGCTTTAAATGATGTGGGAACACATGTGCCAGAGCATCTGACTCAGTGCGTAGGGGGAACGTGGGAGAGATGACTCATAAAGGGCATGGCTGCGATCCGCACTAGCAATGAGTCCGGTCGCAGTAATGTGCGAATTTCAGATAAGCAGAATTTCCATCTGTAAACATGAATATGATGAAACTTCGACTCTACCCCACCCAGTCTCGAAACTCCTTTTAGCATTTGACTGACTGTAAAGGGATGAGAACTTTCGCATCCGGGTTTATTGAACTGTGGTTTAAACTTAGATGGTCTGTCTCAGTATGGTCGGGGGTGGGTGTTTCAGGCTCCGAGATGTCTACTCGTCCTGAATGCCTCTCGAAATGCTACCAAACGACCGTGCGTCTGTCACAGCCTCTGCTGAGGGAGCCCTACGCACTGCATTCTCGTGGCGGTGTGTCCACTAAAGTGATAGGACGAAAGTGAATGCCCGGCGCTCTCCACCGGGTTGGCTGACTAAAAGGAGATGGCTAATCCCTAATTCCAAACCAACCATGGGTGGCGTATGAGGCGTACAACGGTATGCTCACTAGCATCAGTGGCGGAGAGGTGTACTGGACACCCAGGTTGTTTGGCTTCATCCGAAGGGCGTGTGGACTGATCAATCGGTCACGGGCCCCCAGTAGGTTACGGACCTCACGTTTCGTCCCGCTGCCTTGCGGGTTAAGCTTTGGATAGCTGAAAGCTCCGGTTATGGATCCCTAAGAAAACCACCTGCTTTGGTTTGGGCAACCTGGCAGTATTGCGCCCACAAACAAATCACGGACTCGGTCTATCCATACCTCCCTCCCTGATAGTACCACGTTTCGTTTGATATATATATATATATATATATATATATATATATATATATATATATATATATATATATATATCGATCTAACTCGCAACTTGAACGCTGGACCTTTGAATCCGAAGGACTGAGACCCATGTCACAGATGTTTGCTTAACTCACATCTGTGAAGTTTCTTAATTTCACAATTAAGTTATTTTCCATGACACGTTGACCACCTGCTCGAAACTCATGTCAATGAAGTGAACAATCACCACTCAAGCGGAGTACTTTTCAAAATTTAGAAGCCAATTCCTCTATGCCAGAAGGATTTGCACGTCGTCCATAAGTAACTGTGTTGCGTGGGCCTCAGCAGATTTTCAGTCGAGCCCAGTCATCAGCGATTGGGTTTGTATCGCGGAGGGAGCACTGCAGCAGCCATGTGGACATCAGTGACCTTTGGATTATCAACCCTCGCCCCCACCCCACCCCTCCCCCAATCATTTGACATTCAATAATAAACCTGGGACTAGGTCTGTGAACATAAGTGGCTAGAGTTTGTAAAATTTCCGAGTCTCGAATTGGAGCCTTAGGTGTGTAACAATATCCTTGAATCAGCAGTTTGACGTGAATCTTTTACTTTGATACGATCAAGCCCTGTTTGTGGACAGACCGCTCCTTTGGTTTTCTTTTTGTCTGTTGTTCGCACGTAGTCATTGGCAGTGACTGTGGTACACTCGAACCCAGTGTGGGTAAAAGCCGAAGAAAAACAGAAGGCACAAACTTTCCACGTTGACTAAATGCGATAGCAAAACGTGCAACCTAGAAAGAGTGCATCACTTCATTTCGGATCATTGTAAGGCCTGTATGTATGGTAAACAGATGAACTGCGGGCAGATAGAAGCGCAGTCTGATGATGGCAGCAACGGTTTTTGCAGGGTTTCTTGCCCAGTAGCTGAATTTCATCCCAATTTTTTGATTACTGGTTACACGGTAAAACCGAGAAGTGGGAAGTCTCTGACCGGTTTGAATCTAGTGAGATTATAAGGAGATTAGTTTCCAACCCATTTATCTTGAAGTGAACAACCTCTAGCTTGGTACCGATGCAGCTAAATGTCACTGGTAGGTTTTCCATCAGTTCATCCGCACATCAAAGTGGTCACCCGTTGAGCATTATAACATATAACCGCTAATATATTTGAATAGGATTAATCAGAAAGTTTACTTTGATGGACATTAAAGTTAATCACGAACTTTAGTGACTCTTATCCGTGAGCATGGATTTTCTTATGCCTATGGAGCTCTGAGGATTTTCGATAGCATGACGATTGCTTCGAGGTGACTCTAAGTGGTTGAAACCGAAAACAGCTTGGAAGTTGGTCTTTTTTATTTGTAGAAGTATTAGATTGATGCATTTTTTATCTTGTGGTCTTAACAGCTGAACTTGGTATGTAGATACCGAACGGTCCATCACCATTTCAAGTGAAATCATTGGTGCTCAAATGACGGTTGCTGAACCCACATACATTTATGGAGACTTTGCCCTAGATCTGACCTTCACCTACCAAATGACTTGAAAGTTGTACGGTTAAGTAGTGCGGCGCACTCAAACACAGATAGCCACGCCCACCTTTATCGGTGTAGGTGTTGATGCTTGCTTATACATTTACTGAGCTCCGGCTGGCGAGTTCTCTTTCGGTTTCTTCGCAGATAGTGCCCGTGCGATTCCCACGGAAGAACACTCTGTCCACAGTACTACAGTACAACCTAATCAAAGTAGTGTGCAATCGACTGTATCCATTGAGAAGTGCGCCAAATCACTCCATAACCAAAACCCAGAAGTTCCGGAATAAACAGGGAGACAACTTAGTGAAAGAAGATGAAATAACGGGTTCATTTGACTGCTCCGAGCTTCACACCTCAATTAACCTCGAACTCACCGAAAATACCAAATACAAAGTATTAGTCGACTAATTAATATCCCCAGAAAAACCTGTGCAATCAGTCAGACAGAATAAACCGTCAAATCGATGCCTATGTGTATGCTTCGGGTTTCTTACTGATACTGACTTACTGATCATGGTCGTGCTGTAGACATGGAGACAAGTTGGAGTTGTAATTCAAATTCCAACACAGAAGTTCTCAAAATCAGTTATTTTATATGGTCGAATGCTATTTGACTGTTCCTCCGTCCACAACAACGACTCTTTCTATTTTGTGTTGATCGCTGAATCGGTCGCATCATTTCAACCGATTCCAGTAGTAATTCTCATTCCGTTGAAATTTTCCATGTCTCTTATATCGATTTGTGTGTATGTATCTAGAATTGTATTTAACTTTTCCGAGTCCGTTTTAATGCTGTCAATAGTAATAATATGGCCATCAGACTTGATTTCTGTTTGGACAGTAAAGTGTGCTAAGCCGTCTCACTTCCACGTGATTTTGTCTCAGACACATCACTGCATTGGAAAACTCAACCGTCTGCTATGTTTCCCTATGTCGTGATCGAAGATCGGAATATGATTTGCAAAGCATATTACAAGAGGTCGTCTCCCTAAAATACAGGATATTCTCTCATTACTCTTCACCGAAATCACAAACGTAATGTCCCAATCAGACGAATTCCCTTAAACATTCAAACCATTCTGTTCTGATTTCATCAGTGCTTTCCGAACTCGTTATCGTTGAACACAGGATAGTATCAGTTGCTTTTGATATATGTGACCCGTAAGGATCTCGAAATTGGCAAGCTCCACTCGCATTCTGCTACCGTAGTTTGAACAGTTTACCACAAGTTTCTAGTGATCCAATGGTTCCACGGGAGTTTTTCGTTGTGTGTGTGTGTGTGTGTGTGTGTGTGTGTGTGTGTGTGTGTGTGTGTATTCGAAGTGGAATCCAGTGATTCAGATGCCGTGATACCGTGGACACCAGAATGCATTGAGCTGCCAACAGCAATTAGGAAATGGACTCAGGCTTACGGGTGCTAACTGTAGCGTTTCACTCCACAGTGGGTCACCGTTTGCCCGAAGGGCGGCTTTCAACTGCCAGAGAAGACACTCAGCTGTACTATTGGCTTGAGGGTGGTAGGTTGTTGTCTTAATGTGTTGGCAAACAAGGGTGGCCAGTTGGCTACCAAAAGCGCCGTCAAAATGTGGACCACGATTGGTTGTCACTATCGACGGGCAACCGAAATGACTAACCCAACCAGTCAGAAAAGCTTTCCCGGCCTCTTCCGACGTGGAACGAGGGATGGGAATGGCCTGCGGACGACGAGTAAAACGGTCTGCACATGTGAGTATGTAAGCATACCCAAGTGAAGTTGGCAATGGTCCTACGAGGTCGACGAGCACATGATGAAAACGTGTTTCGTGTTCTGGGAACCTGGCTAACGCCATCTTAGTGTGCCTATGGGTCTTAACGCGTTGGCAGTGAAGACAAGCACAGGCCCGTTGACGGACATCTCATTTGACATTGTGCCAAAAAAAACGCTCTGTTACCAGTTTCATCGAGGCAGTCACACCTGAATGAGCCAGATTGTGGAGTGTCAGAAAAGTAGGATAACGGTGGGCACCACCAGCCTAGGGCGATCTTGTGACACATCGCACACGATGGTATTCTGGGAAGTCAGGATAAGTATCTTCGTTAAGTTCAAAGAACCGTTTTGTCGAGGTCGGCCTATATCAGGGTCCGTAGTTTTGGCATGCGACATTGCGTCTAAGTCGCTTTCAGGTGTTAGTGACAGGTTCAGTTGATGTACGCGTGATAAGGCGTTGGTGACGGGATTGAGTACCCCAGAGAAGTCTTGTCTATCCACAGTAAACTGTGAGACAAAGTATAATTGGGGAATCCCGCATGGTGAGTATCAATCGGAAGCTGATTTCATTGCGTAAACCGAAGGCTTGTGATCTGTGAACACCGTGAACGAACGGCCTTCGAGTGCATGTCGAAAATGACGGATGCCCAGGTAGATGGCTAGTAACTCACTACCAGATATGTTGTACCTACATTCGGAGGGCTTTACAGGCTTAGAGAAGAAAGCTGGAGGCTGCCAAGAATCTTCTAGGAACTGGTGTGGTACTGCTCCAGCCGCTGTGTCCGAGGCATCAGTCTTTACAGAAATAGGAGCCAAAGGGTCGGGGTGAGTAAGGAGTGCTATGTTGGCCATAGCCTCCTTGATCGACGTAAATGCGGCTTGTGCCGGGTCGATAAACATGAACCTCCGTTTGCCTCCGCACAACAGATCGGTGAGAGGTTGCATCATTTCCGCATAGTGAGGAATAAGCCCGCGGTAGAAATTCACCAGGCCGGCAAATTGACGCAACTGACAAAAAGATTGGGGTTCAGGATAGTCGCGAATAGCGGAAGCTTTATCCGGCAGAGGGCGGATACCCTAGGATGAAATAGAGTGTCATATGAAAGTGATATCAGATTGGCTCAATTAGCATTTCGCTATGCTGGTTGATACGCCATGATGGGTAAGGCGTTCGAAAAGTGCCCTTAAGTGTGCACCATGATCTTTCTCTGAAGAACTACTCACCAAAATATCGTCTAGATATAAGTAGACACTGTCTTAACCACGGGTTGCCTCGTGTATGAACCTTTGAAAGGTCCTGGCTACATGGATGAGTCCAAGCGGCATACGTAGAAACTCAAACAGCCCAAAATGCGTGATGACTGCCGTTCTAGGGATATCAACCTCTGCTACCGGGATCTGGCTATACGGATGAACTGGATCGATACGGCTGAAGACGGAGCAACCTGACAAAGACTTAGTAAGGTCCTGTATATGGGGAATCAGGTATCTATCAGAGTCGGTGACTTTGTAAAGTGCTCCGTAATCACCACAGGGTCGGTCCTCTTAAGTGCTGTATCTCGCGCAGCAGTTCAGAGGGCTTTTTACTTCTAAGCTCAAAGCGTTGAAGTGTTGCATACGATGGTCCTGTGTTAGGGTCGTGTTGGCAATGACGGCCTCGTTCAAGGCCTTCTGGCTCCGGGAGGTGATTACTTCCCTAACTTGCATGGTCACACCGGAAAGGGCAGGAGGCGAACTGCTACCCACCTGAACGGGCTGGTATCAGGACAGTTTTCGAATTCCAATTCGACCAGCGTGAACCAGAGTTCTGGATCAGCAGGCATAAATGCCGGTGTATGCAGCGCAATCGCCCCAACAGTGGGGTTTGCAGGTTTCCGCTCCGTGGACATACGTTTCAAACACAATGAACTGAACTGATAGGACCTATTGAGAGTGCCTCCACCCAGAACTACGCGAACCAAAAAAGCGAGAACACCAAGGCTGCGAAATAGCTCATTAGTTGTATTGCACAACTGGTTTGCATGAATATGTAAAATTAGAGAATATAATTGGCAGACTCGAAGATGACCAATCACCGCAAGCTTTTGTCGAACATGTCAGCGGCTATCCTGATTTGTTGAGGCTCATCCGCGTTGTTGGTTTCGAAGCTATACCTGACCGTACCACTTGTGACAGCTGCCGAGTCATCACACGGGTCCATCTGGAAGTGTCCGATTGTTCATGTAAGGACTACACTTCTCGCCGTTCAGCAATGAACCGCATTGTGGATTAGTTTTCTCTCGCCTCATTGGCGGACAAAGCACGGAGGAGGGAAGCTTTCTTTTTTAAGTTCAACCTTCAATGGACTAGATGGAGAGCTAAGTTGCTTATTTGATGAGGGCTTCGTCATCGTCAATTGAAGCGGTTAGGTTAACCCCAAATATCACTTGCACTGAAATAATTTGAGTTCAGATCTACGCCTAGACCAGAATGAAGAGCGTGTATTACTTACAGCGTAGTCTCTTACATACGAAGCAGTATGTGACACCATTGCTAGACAGCCTAGTGGCCACTCGTGACGTTATACGGTTGCGTTAGGATGAATACACCTGATTGCTTGCGTTCTATTTTCCTTGAGGGATGTGGATATATAGCACCCGGTTCCTCAAGGATACAGGAGAATGATGAAGGGGTCACATTCAAAACTTGACTGTACATTATCTGAGGGCTCGAGATCTTTGATCGGTATCCATTGATACAAAGAGTTTCTAGTTAACGTGATCCCGGTAAAACTCACATCCATTGCAATGAACGATGAATAGCGAAATAAGTAGGGGGAAGTTCACCGTTCAACCCATTTTGATGGAGTCTAATGATACTAATATACTATTGTAGCCGAGGCCGCTGTGGCAGCAGAACGAGACGATTGTCAAACCGATCAGGCCAATCAATCGACAGCCAACGACTGAAGAAGAAATAGTGAGTATATCGGAAGCAGTCGGCAACAGACAAAAGGAGCATCTGGACTTGTAGATGGAACTCAGCGGGACCCCAGGCAACCTGCAAGATAGCTCAAGTAAGGGGCTACCGATTAAGCCGCCAACCGGATCGATGGGACTAACCAAACGAAAATGTCGAGTGAAAGAACCAACCTAATGGCCACTGACACCTAGCCAGAACGGAGCCGAAATACTCAGGCAGCCGGAAGATCAACACCGCTACATCGCGGTCTGGAAAATGAACTATATTAAAGGTTATACATATCTAGCCGGCTTGACTTTTTTGGCTGGTCAAGTACAGGCGTATCTAACCTGCCCTGCTTTCTTTGTTACACTATGACCACCACTCATAGAAAAGTAAACTGTGAACTGCTGAGGATAGAGACAGAGTAATACGTACACTAGAAGAATCACTAAACGAAACATTAAATCTGACCGGGTTAAAGAGTTTAGGGTCCATGTTGCACGCGTTCCTCGATATGTAGTGTTGGCTGAGGTGGGTGTCTTCGTTGGGAGGTGAGCAAGTTTGGTCAGTCAGTGACACGGAAGAAATGTAAGAAAAGCATAACAAGTGAAATTGGCTTCCTTGGCGAGGCTTAATATATATCAATATATATCAGTATATATCAAGCCACTCGATGGTTGGATACGTTGAAGGTTATGGCCAGATGGTGAGACCAGTGGTGCTCGGGTATTTAGAAGCTTTCATCAACAATTTGATGCTTTTATTCGTAACTGTTCTCCAAATCCACCCCCTCTTGACCTTTTTGATTTCCGAGTGAGATGGGTACTAAAAGGTAGAAAACAAAACCAACGCACTCAGTGTTTCATTAATAGTTGTTCAACATGAACTCGATGGAACTCAACTCAGCTGTAATCAGTTGGGCACGGCTAAGTAGCATCAATTCTATCAGGTTTCCAAGGCTTCATCAGAACGAAGCTGGGTCATCTGAGGGCTTAGTTTTCGCCATCTTTTTTTCACCCTCTGTTTATAATCGTCCCACTAACTCCAGTGAGAATACTGTTTTGCTTTCGAACCATCTCTATTTATTAGTACAAAGAAGATGGGTTATGTAAGGCGCATGGTGGTCATAGCCAAATCCTGACCTGCAATCTTATTTGCCCACCTGTTATTCACAGTCAACTCTTCCGGGTGGTTAGTCTGGTAAAAAACCAACCAATTGGTTGATTCCACTCGAAGGATCGTTGGCACTTGATTGGTTCTATGGTCCGCTTCGTTCGCTTCAATTCTGTCCTTGATTCAGGACAGGCGAAAACAAGCTGGCTGGCGGCTAAACCATTGTGCCTTCTACTGAACTAACCATGTTGTCTGTTGACGACGTGTCAGCCCATTCCCTCACACCCACAATGTCTGCGAGATACAGGTTCGATTTCACGTGATCGCTGCTATCATGTGCAGCCTTTTCAACTTTATATATATATATATATATATATATATATATATATATATATATATATATATATAGCGTGTGGGTGCATTTACATTGCACCGGAACAGGCATTCAAATGATCATAATACTCTACTGCACTATGATGACCATTTCACCACCATCATACTGCATTGAACCAATAGGTGAAGGGTTTAAAGGACCGGGCGAAAGCGGAGTATTGCCGGTTAACAAAGTTGACCGAATGCAGTGGGGTTCGAAACCTGTACCTCAGTCTCAGCAGACGGCAAATTACGTCTTGTCAGGGAGTCCTGAAGACCTCCCTGAATGGAATCGGGTTGAACGTGCCAGGCCGAGTAAACTAATCAACATGCCTCCACTCACGCAGGTGGCTGAACCAGCCGTGTGAACACTGAAAAACCGGTCCGACCCAACTAGAGAAAAAACTCAACTGGTCAGTGTCCGACAAGGGAAAATTTCTATTGGACGGGCGCGTTTGAGGTTGTTCTATTCTCGATGATGGAAAGTCCACTTCCAATTTTCGCATTCAAAATCCCAACACCACGAAAGTGCATATCCAATGATGCGCAAACCACTATTCTGATGATACACCTCAACAGTTCTGGTTTGAATACATTAGATAAAATCCAAGCTGCTCGTGCCAGTATTACATTTCGTGAGTATTCTATTTTCGCTTGAATGGCGTGTCATTCCCTCATACCAATACTCTGCCGTCGGGATGCTGTACCATTGACTTCTGATGTACTCTAGCGAGCAGGTGCCGTGGAAGTTTTCCTGGGGATCAGCTGTGCAAGTCGTTCGTAGATGAATCGCAGAATAAAAATGTGAGGGACCACCACACCTCCCTCGACCATCATCTATTATTCGATCAGACCTTTCATCCGACAGAAGCAGTTCGTCGTCAAAATCAAATGTTTGGGTTATTTAGATGCGGCACTGGGCCCCAACCACGGACAGACATCAATACTATTGTTCAAAACGGCTATTGGTCAAACGGCTGTCATCGTGCACTCTTGACAATAACGACCCGGGTTCGATTCCCGCCATAGCCGGCCATTTTCCCATCTGGCAGCTTTTCGCTGCCGGCCCCCTTCCTGAATTTCGGTGTTCTGTTGGCTGATAAATAAAAAGGAGATAGAAAGAGTATTTCTTCTAACCAACAATCAGGTGAATTTGATGGAACTGCCTTCTCTCTCTCCCTGTGCCCTCTTCCTTGGCAAATCTCATTTCCTAACTCACATGTGGGGTGATCGTGCTTCAGATCTGCTTTGAACAGATTCAAGAGACAAGTTGGCCGGGATGTCAGTCATCTATCGTGAATATTTTTTGCTTTATTTTCCAGGGGAATTTTTCAGATGCGTTTTGCTGTTGGATATTGTATTCTATCACTGATATAGCTGTTAAGTTTGAGCACACTGTACTTGGAAGGGACGGTCGGCCCTTCTTCCGCTTCAGACGCGAACCTGAAAGCCGCACACGCGAGCGCACGATCGCTAGTTGAGTGAAACCAGTTGGCTGTGCGGATTTATCGGTTGACCACCGTGATCCTTAAACTCCGTGATTGTCCTTCCTCTGCTAGCTGCTTTCTGACATCACAAGGCACACTACTTTTTTTCTTATGCGGCGGTTTTATGTGCATGTGGAGGATATATGTACCTAGTGCCTTGTCTAAAGAGGAAGGGCGTAAAGCTTCGACCTGCGCATAGCCATCACGGCGTGAACTGTCGTGACCAGACCTTGTCTAGTCGCCTGCTGACATGGCTTGGTTCTAAACCTACACTCAAGTGTGTGTGTGTGTGTGTGTGTGTGTGTGTGTGTGTGTGTGAGTGTATGTTGGTACGTGCTTGTAAGCGTGCATTCGTGGCCTCGGTTCCGTAATACAGTCCAACTGAAATGCGCATAACTTTTGACACAAACGCATGCATTGGTCGCCTATCCTCTGGTTGTGGTTGCCACAACAAATACACCATGTCGGAGTCATAGTTCACTGCGCCCTAGTCAAGTTGGGGTTAGCGGATACAGAGCCGCTTACTGCACACCATGGGGGGTTGTCTGTCATGCAGTCATTCCGCATGTCTGTCCTACTGCGGCAAGCTTATATACATACCGTGTGTCAGTCTCTCGACCCGAAAGCGCTAATATCACCTTTCGCACCCGTCGCGGTGAACTGGCTGAATAGCCTGTCTGCTTGTCGTGTGTGTGTTTGTAGCATGGTACGATAGACGAGTTCACACAGGGTACGTGCCCCGGAGTTTGGTTGTGCGTACGCACTGCGACCGCGCTCGTTTGCTCTCTCTCTCTCTCTCTCTCGCTGGCTCACTCACTTGCACGTACGTACGCACGCATGCTTATCGGTCTGTCACCTAAACCTGACCTAGGCGCGTGTGTATGTGTGCCTCCGTTCAGCCTTGCATACCCTGATTGAGGCAATCACTAACTCTGACCTGCCTGCCTGCCCGCCCTCATCAGCGCGCCAGTTCACGCACTCTCGTTCACCATCCATTTGGCTAGCTAGCTGGCTGGCGGGCTGGCAAGTTTACGTTAGCTGGCTCGTTGACTCGCATCCGCTCACTCGACCTTTCACAGACACACACCAATACACAGACGCACCCGAGGTGTAGTCCTAGCAGCAGTATCAACAGCCACAACACTGGCAGCGGTATTCGCAGTCGCCTATTGCCCCGAGTGGTTGCTGTCGTCTTAATCGTCAGTGCCGCCTCCCTCGTCGTCGTCGTCGACATAATTGCAGTCACGTAACTACGTGCTACAGTCTATCTGGGATACATTTGGACTTTGCTAATTCAGTTCGCTTCCTACTGTACTGTTTACACACACTGACGCTGTATGCATCTTTGAATGCGTGAGCTCTTATTTTTGTGATCAAACGCAGTGTTCGCGTGTGCGCGATGGAATTGCGGCATCTTCATGTGTTCTCCACTCATGTTACATACAGATCTATCTATCCGTCGTCGTTTTTGGTCGTGAACACGGATTTTAAGATATTGATGTAAGTCTTATGAGAAAGCCTATCCGTTCAAGTTTTGTCCGTTTTTTGTGTTTTTGAATCAGCCAATAGGCTAATGCGGGTTCAGTTTGCGGTAGTCGACGTGGATATACACCGTTAGGCCTGAAGACTATCTCAGCTGATGGCTGGCACGTCGCTACCGTAATGAACATGTGCACTTTTCGTACGGCTATTCAGTCGAGCGGTTGTTTGTATTTTCCCCAATGGAGTCTACTTATCAATACATTCAGTTTACAGACTGACATCAAGATTTTATTGTCCTAGGTCAGGTCAAGTCCTAGGAGTTACAAGTTTGGCCAAAAAGATTAATCCAGTTTCTTTTCTATGTGCCACCAGCCTTTCTATACTACGACATTGGCTTCGTCTCTCCGACCCTCGTGTATCTACAAATCAGCAATTTTTCAGGCGCAGTGAGTTGCTTGGATTTCCAAATACGAATCAGGGCACAGAAAAGCACAAATAAAACAGACAAATGGACGAGCAAACTTATGGTAAACTGCATTAGAAAAAGACAATATGCAGAGACAAGGGCATTTAGAAAACTGCCCCGCCCACTGTCTGTCAAAGCGAGTCTTGAAATCTTTCCTAGTATATGCCGCCACTGAATGTGTTGTGGCAAAGTCTTTATCGACGGAATATTCCCTATTATGTATTTGCTTCTTTAATATAATAATGATGATACACTATTCCAGAAATGGATCGCGGCCAGCTAGAGACTATCACTTGGGAAGGTGACCGACGGCAGTTGTGGAGGATTTCGTCCCGGACACAGGGGGCTCAATCCCACCGTGATGAACTCCTGACCATCTCCGTAATCCGTTCGCTAACTCGACTGTTTTTCATTGTCGAGACCAACATCGTTATGCGTCTAGATTTTCACTTGTGTTGCGTCTGTCGCCGAAATCGCTACCACACCCAGCCTATTGGATTCCTATGTGATTCTCCACTCCCAATGTCAGGTTTTCAGTTGTCTAGTCTCTCTAATAATGCAATGCGCCTTTGTGTGGAATAAAACATCGGAGTCCCCGATGAAAAACCGTAATAACTTGCTGCCGCCGTAATTTGTCTGCATCTCAAAATATAACAGTGTACGGGATTTCTCGTGTACTGCGTCTGATTGGGGTCCCTGTTTCTCTGTATCGGGTGTTACGGTCAAGAATACGCGTACACACACTTGGTCGCCATGCCCGACCAATCTTGGTAGGTGCTGTTGTACGATTTCATTGCAATCCGTTGATGCTAGAAAACTTTTTAAAACCGTACCACTGAACCCTCTGAACATCATATCATGTCGACCATAGAGTACACTGTTCTGATCAGTTTCCATCGCGCACGTAGCTGCACATACCTGGAATCATTTCGTGCCGGACGAACATCACACATCGGAATTTGGAGATATACACGAAAAATTTCCTCCAATGCTAACCAGCCTACCGATGAAGGTTGGACAAATGCATACACGAACATTCGAACGAATTGTCTGTCTTAAATCCCTTTTATTCACATCAACGAAATCTACCAGATAACATTGCTCGTTCACTGGAAATTGAGATAACAGCACGTACCATATCGAATTCCACGATCAATAATGTACGCGAAATCAGACGAATGAGATATTTTGATGAGACAAATGCGAAGAAAATTTGCGACTGCAGATGATATATATCGGTCAATTTTAGGCACACCAGAAGTATCATGAAGAAAATTCGCCTTCTCTACTGCGAAGCTGTGTAAGAACTCCATATCTGAATGAATTGTGGTTAGAGATGTCTCAAGTGGTCGGCGTTGGTTAAACGGCCATCATAGTGATCTTACGACCCTTCCGTCGTGGGTTCGAATCCGGCTATCGCTGCCGCCGCGCTGACGCCGGTCACTCCCCAATTGAGAGCCCCTAACTGGCGCCCCCTCCTCGTTTCCTGAAATATTGTACGAATAATATATAGTAATAAAGGAAATACATAATCAACTAAAAAATGATGAGACAATGCGCGCGTGAGTAGGATTTACTGCTTTCGGACTGGATTTGCTTTATCGAACATTGTTTATGCTCGTCAGTGTAACTTTTCGCTCACAACATTCTTGGGTAGACGTGGGCGAGTTGGAGTTTTTCACCCGGTTGCAGAACTGCTTTTTGTTTATCTACTCTTAGTATTTGTATTGAGTTGACAGACATTTTGTTACCTTATTTCTCAGTAGATTCCGAGGGGACCTCTTCTCATCTCATGGTAAATTAATCTGCAAACAAATGGTGGTAAAATCGGTCATCAGCATTCGATCACATTGATAAGTTATTTCCCAACGTAGGTTGAAAATGATTCACTCCCATTTATTGGATCAATAGTTCACACTACACAAGCACACGCAGAAAGAGAAAGTTCATCATTTTAGTGTATTTCTTTCAGTAGTATATCTTCCAGCTCTCATTAAGTTCCTTTTCCAATGCAACTTCATTCCGATATTCAACCTGCAGACCTAACCTGATGAAAATAGGAATATTGTAATTTGTGCGTCTGATTGAAATCAATTGGGAGTAGTGTCGTGATCTTCAGATCGTTATCGGTCTACGTTGTCAATTCACTAGTTCGTTCGATATGTCTGTTTACTGGTAATAATGCTCTTTGTTGATTATAGTCTTTTTTTGTCCACGATTGTAAAAGTGGTCGTGCTCCCGACTTATCTGAGGCGTAAGGACATTATATGACGTTGACCTGCCTGTTTTATTGACTAAATTCAATATTTTTTATATCGAGACGAGTAATAGCTGAAGTCATCTCGTACAGTTGTTTACGGTCGATAGTATTTCTAAATGCATCCAAGTTGACACTTATAACAACGAAATCCGTATTCGAACAAAGCGTTACTGCTTATCGACCCACGAAGAGGCTGCACTGTGTAACACTGTTTTAACAATGCGCGTACGCAAAGTCGTTCTGTCGAGACTCCATAAACAATTAGATACCAATTGTCCTTGAAGGTGTTCCGCACTGGACGATCTATCCGGTGTTGCAAAACGGAATAGCTCTGCATACCTGTGTCATCGGAAATTGGCGGCTGATTTTGATGTCGTATTGTCAGAAAGATTGATGGAATTCAGCTACTTTGATACAATACAACGTGAGATAAAATCTGTTTCCGAAATTGCTTGGCATAAAAAAGTACAAATCGTTCTGTTAAAATTCTCAATCGATCGTAACCTCCTGGTTTGAGCGCGTTCCAGCTATAATGATATGCAGTTGTTATCGATCATGGCCCCCTCTCCCTAACTGTTCGGAGAATTATGATCGAACGGAGTGCTTCGTGATCAGCTTCGGTTCGTGCAGACACTACTATTGTAGCTGAAGTCCGATTAGTAACTCACACACACGTTCACTTTCATTCACCGTCCTTTTTCAATGGTTTCTGATTCTGAGTTTCCGTGTTTTCATCGTATCAAACGGCCTTCGAAATTGTCTTCACGTTCTGAAAGAAAACACCAAGAAGGGACTTGTCGCTATAGTAGCTGGTTTCATGGTTCAGATCAAACGGTTCATCAATTCCCCTATGGCTTGACGGTTACAGCGTACGCATTCCGTCTTCATTAATCACATCATGATCCCTTGGCTTGTAGGTTATCAGGGTATTTTGAGAACCAACACCTGACGTTCATTAAATATACACACCGATATAGGACCCAGCGTGAATAAGCTGCAACACTCCGTAGTTCAGTAAATGTCGAATCTCGAATGACCGAGATATACATGGCATTTTTCAACCTTTGATCGTCACACGTATTCGTGTAAGTCAGTTGTGAGTAGCATCTAAAGGTCGGCTTGTGTTTAACTGGTTGTATTTTTTTCTGTAACCTACACCGTTCGTTTTCCCCTCCCGATTCGTTGAACTCTTGTAGTGTTGTTTTCCTCGGGAAGTCTAATCGATAATAGTGTATGGTTAGCTGAATGGAATTTCGCGCATTCTTGTCTTCAGATGATAAAGTTTGACCTCAGTCCAGTGAATCACTGAACACCATCAAATTCCACTGTACGAATTCGGTCGATGAACTGGCTCTCATCATTTCAGTTTTTATTCTAGAAAATTTGTTTTTGGCCTTTTTTCCTCTCGGCACCAAAGTTCCTGTGCGAACTCTCAACTGTGCTGCTCTCGGCACCGGGTATTGTCATCCAATTGGAAAATCGATGCACTATTGTGCTCTCCAACCTTTCGTGATGACCTACCATCCGAGAAATAGAAATGTGTCTTCTTTGTTTGGCAGATCGATGACGTGCTGTAACTGCTGTTGGTCACCTGACTTCGTGATGATCTGCGAAGGGGGGAGAGGGCCTTAACGCACACGCACTCGAACGCGCATACACATGTTGACACATGCACACACAAACACGAACACATTCACGACGCACACGATACGATGGCAACTTTGGTCGCACCAACAAAGTCGTCACAGTGCTGATCATGACAGACCGAAAATCGGTAACCACCTGTTTGTGCACGTTTACGATCTTTTCCGACCCAATAAGAAACATCTAAGTGCAAGCACCGTCACACGAGTAAATGAATCGCGGTGTAGAGTGTGCAAGAATTGACGAAAAGTCACTGGGATCACAAATGTGATTATTGTGTGCTCTTGTGGTCGTCAAACTTTGGATTTGGCCTTACATGATGTATTTGTCCCTAATAACGGGCGTTCTCGTGCTTTGACTAAATGGTGACTAAATGACTAAATTTGGCATGCTGATTTGTCAATTCACTACTGTACCAAATATACACACGGATTACAGGCGTAAAACAGACAAATCGATTTGTCCCGGACAAAGTGCCTGAGATAGTGCAAAATACCATTAAACCCACCTCTGGACGAATGGGAAAAACTACCACTTGGTTACGAAACATAATGGTCTTGATTGTTAATAACTGATATCCGACGTCCGAGCATGCGTCCCAATATATTCCGGATGGCCTCACGTTCTATGTTTTCCCATTCATCGAGGATGGCCGAGGTCAACTCGCGCAAGGTGCCCAAGACTTTTCCGTCCGCGTAGACTCCCTTTGCTAACAGACTCCAGACGTGCAAAGTTAGGTTCATGTCTGAACTGCGGGCGGGCCAGTCCATGTTCCGGCTCAGTAGCCATATTCTGATTAGTTTGGACTTATATATGACCGCGTTGTCGTGGCGAAATATCATGGTATTTAGTCGACCCTCCGGAATCGTCGGGAGTAAAGCATTGATTCAGTGATTTGATGTACGAGTCAACCGTCTGCTTCCCTGCTACAACAGCCAGTTGAGAATTCCCGTCTTCTCAAATTGTACTCCATACGATCAAAGAGCCACCATCAAACTCCTGACGACTGAAGTTCAGCTTGCTATTCCTGAAGATGTGCCCGTGGTTAATGATTCCACCAGGGCCTTCGAAATTAAACTTTTTCTTATCCTTTAATAAACTATTCCATTCAACATTCCGAGTGGTATGATTTATGGCCCATCCCTTTCGATTCTGAAATTGACGATCAGTCATGCAATGCACTGGTCCTACCCTTCTATACCGCAGATGTGGTGCAGATTCTAGGATTTACCGTACACGCCGAATGCTTACATTTCAGTTACAAGGACCTTTGCAGCTTCGATGCACTTGTACGTTGGTTCAGAGAACCGCGGAATAGTCTTTTCCCGACCTGATCGGAGATTTTTCCTCGAATTCCACGTTTTCTCTAAACGAAATAATGATCGGGATCCTTCAAAATGTTACGAATAACTATTGTTAATCCGGAAATTTTCTTGGGAAATCTGGCCTGTGTTTATCTCCGAATCTTTGTATAGGAGTATTTTTTCTTGTTCTAGTTCAGAGAGCCCTAGACTTCATTCCAACCCCCTGTTTTGGTAAATGCGAGGTCTCTACTTCCAATCAGAATGTATAGCTCGAGTAAACTTTGTTCGTTGACCAGGTGTGACCCGAAGGCTGTTCGATAACGTATTCTTGAGTATCGACAAGGAATCATTAGAACGAACATCGTGGCGTTTGCAAACAAGATCGGTGTTTTTGCCATTCTTTCAGGGTCGGATGGAGTGGCATTTCGTGCTCTCTCCGGCACTTTGTCTGGGAGACATCGATCGGTTTGTTTTTCGTTCAAAATCCGTCTGTATATTTGATATAGTAATGAGTTGGTACATCAGCACGCTAAATTTGGTTCAAATTTTTTTGCCGGAGAACAGGATGGGTTTAATCACATTTCACAGAGAATATAACAATTGGTCAGCACACTAGCCATCTCCTGATCGCATCCCGGCTTTATTTGCCGATTTGCGGAGAATATAATTTGTATGAAGTGAATTAAGTCACCAGATCATGAGGGAGTCTTTTTCCTCGAGACGACTTTTCTTTTAGGAACGATGCTGTTCGCGTTTCCTCTTCCTTCGGCCGTTCTTGTCTGGATCGCGCGGTCCTGTACTGACGATTTGTTTTGACGTCTACATTATGTCTCGTTGTTTTCGAACCTTGTGTCTCACCGTTGGAGGTCGATGCGCCATTCTTTCAGATCCATTCATTACCAGTAGACGACGTTGACGAGAAAATAAAGGAGAAAACATTGGAAACCTAAAAAGGTCATTGAATGGGTGTATGAATGTGAAATGGTACCTATCTAAGAAATCATAAAGACAGTCGCTGTGATCCCATGAATTGCTTTGTGTCGAAATCTTTGTGGTAAAATAAATCTTTGCCTTCTTAGCGACTGATCTGGTACCGTCGAGTGTGAGTGTGTGTGTGCGTGTGTGGAGGGTCCCAACCTTGCATACCGTACACTGAATGGAGACAGTGTGGACGATATGTGGCCCCCTCGATAGTGATACGTGGCTGTTCCATTATGGCGCAAGACATTCAACCTGCATGAAATACTGTGGAATGAATTCTTGCACCGTTGTCAGTTCTGAAACCTCGTTTACAATACGCAGTGCGTGGGCTATGCATATTTCACCTTGCTTGTTTACTCCTATTCATCAAACTTCGTGCACTTGTCATTTCATCAGTATCAGTGTTTTGTCTATATATTTGTGTTTGACAATAGGATTGCCTCCTTGCTATCGTTCCTATATTGGTGAAACAAATATATCCGCAAATCCCACTACAGTTGGATTTCACAATCCCATTAAGTCAGGGCAAATGCGAGGCGCTCACAACAGCTCATCTTTCGCGAGCTGAATTCTTGTGAATAGCATCAGTGACAGTTTGCGACAATAGATTTGGCCATTTCTACCCACTGTGCGGTTAATTTGGGCAATTTTGCCACCACCTGGTGGGCTGATTGTGATATTCGCAGCTCGTATATGGCTGTTACGTAAACCGCCGATGGGCATTGGACCACAGACATTCTAATAACAAACATTTGCTTCGCCAATCAAGGTGAATTCGTCAGCACTAGTGCATGGGGGTGTTGGTGGTGGTTGACACCATGGTGATTCCCTAGTTTTTCTTCCATGAGCACAGTGCACGCAGTATACCCCGTATCAAAAAAGGGACCACTACACCATTAAAGTAACCCGTCGTCATGACCTTGAGAATGGCAGTGAAGTTCCCAAAAGTTCAGGCATGGTAGCTATCCTGGTGACAGCAGGATGTTGTCTACGACCGAATTTGACCGGTGTTGGATTGTCTGTGACCCCGTCTAATCGATGTATACCGGTCAACACTACAGTTACACTTTTCATCTGTGGCGATCCCGGTTTTGAATGGTTCTCAATTAGTACATTTATCTTTCGATTCCTGAAATGCATCCTTGCTTGAGGGTCTAAATTACCCACGGCTTACATGTTCGCTCTAAGCTTTTTGCATTCCCAAATATGATCCCCTCTATTCGTTCTAGAAAATAAAGAGACATTATACTTGTCAATATTGGTGGGACCTATGATATCTTCATGGAGAACCTCAGTGATCCTTATTCTTTCTACCTACCAGTCAGCTCTCGCATATGGCTCTAGGGCATTGGTTCTCCGAACGCCAACAAAAACAGCATCACTCCAGAAAACCGCTCGATAAGAGGGTCACACTGTAGGATCGGCTAGACGATAGGACTCCAGCATGTACATCCAGTTTTGGCGGCATGGTGTGCAGAGATTAGACTTGTTTTGATTCAGTGGCCATAAAATCCCGCCATACCTGGACTTCATCGTGTAAATTGAAATTATGCCAGTCCTTGGAACCGTGCCTTCTCAAAGATGACACGTGTTTGAGCAAAGGTTAAGTGTATACGGCATCGACTTACGAGGTTGGTTTGAAGATAGGATAGTCGAGCTGCTGCTACTCTGACCAGGGGAACGCCACACAACAATGCACCTCATAACGCAATCACTACCACCAGTTGTTGTCATTGTCCTTATTTCCTCGACATATTCCACTGTTCAGTTACGTTTTCCGATCTCTTAAAACGAGACTGTACGATTTTACGGCGCATTGTTCGAACTGTTGGCATCGGTGCGCAGATTCACGGTTGTAGTTCGTTTCGTGGGTATGCCTTATGCGGCTCATCAGTTCAAGTCTCACGGTCATAGCTTTTGTGGCTATGGGATGCGCTCCTTCTGTGAGACTCAAGCATGGGCATGAAATAAATGAGTCACGTGAGAAACTACTCGATAAGTTACCGGCAAACAATGTTAAGTGATTGAGCAAGCGATGGTATTCAGCTTATACAAACTTATTTCATCCGACTGAGATACATTCACGTAATCCGTTGACATCACTGCCTAAAGTAGTCCCATAAATCGTCATGTTATGTAGATCGATTTGTTTGTTTATGTTGTCACTCTAACATGGAATTGAAACGAAAGATCTGTGTTCACTTAGTTGGGTCTAACTGATCTCGTTCCTCCCACAATATTCACGTGTTACCTTTTCTGATGAATTCATCAAAGATTTACACTCTCAGTACTGATCATCCGGACTACTGGCTTAGCAGTTTTATCCGGTCAATCCACGGTATAAAGACGAAGCGGACAAACTGAGCGTTTTGCAGATTTTCCTCAGCTCCTGTACATAGAACACCGACTGGTTTTCCCGACGCAATAGTTTGATTTTTTTACGATATGAAGAAATGCCGAAACGCCAAAATGTCAGAGTAGAACCAGCAACCGAACCGTGTAGTGCAGAGTTCTTCCGGGTGGTCAGGTATGATACATAATTGAGAATACTGTTCCCCGCCAAATTATCTTCTTCAAATGAATTCATCGTCTAGTTGTGTGTGTGCGTTCACGTGATTTCTCTAATTTCGCGTAGTCCTGGTTATCGGACTGTCGACACCTCTGGATCGATCACCATTTGCGAGAAATGTGGCATTTTCACGAGTTTTTCTGTCTCTCTGGGTCTGAAGCATCGTCATGTTTGATGATAACGATGCTGATCACTGCACTAAACTGACCAGTTGAATACAGACGTGCATTCACGTATCTGTGTCGCCTGTGAACAAGGGAGACATTCCTGTTTTGGGTGGTGTCATCGCCAATCGCGGTGATAAGAATCATAATTTCCCGACTTGAAGCACGCAAATCATAATTCCAACGAGTATGCTATGTACGTACCGAATCTGATCAAACCGGTGTGGCTCTGAAATCCCCAGTTAATTTGGCTCAAGTGTTTTCTTGGATCATGATAATTATGTACTCAGCCTTAGTCTGACCTTGTTAACACTCAGTTTTTTGTTTGCTCAACCTTTGGTCAAATAGAATTCATTGATTTTTACAATCTTGACACGTGATTGTTCTGTGCTATGCGCGAGATCACTGTGATCCTGATAATAATTTCTAATCGGGAATCACAGGACTCTCATGGTAATACCTTGCGCCCATCACGTGTCAGTGCCAATGGAACCTCCATCATTAGAGTCCCGTTTCATTCATTCATTCTACGGTTGGGATGGTTCGTATGCAAAGGGCGGGGGGGGGGAGGGGGGACTCGGTAGGTTTTCACATTGGCTCCTTTCGAGGCTGATTTTACAAGTACAGTTATCCATGTGTGTGTGTGTGTGTATGCAGGTGCGCGCATGTATCCGTGTAAGTGTATATCTGTCTATCTCAGACGATTTGCTCAGCAGATGGATGGGTTTACTTTAGATTCATTCAATCAGCGTTGCTCGTTTGTGATTTTTTGTATGGAATACAGTCAGTCCATCAAATTCCACGATCCACTTGATAAACGGTGACAGTTTTTCTACAGGCTTTGACGATGTCCTGATATGAGAAATAGCCTAATTTTAACTAATAATCATAGTCAGCCATTACCATTTTGACGGCCATCTGTCTGTTACCACAGATTCCTAACAATAGTTCCACTTTAGTTCATATCGAGTTACCTGCTCATTCAGGGCATAGTTACAAAATCAACACATATGGATCTTGGCTGGCTCGTCTTAAAATAAACGAACTTTATTCTGCATTGCATTTTGTTGGTACTGCTCTTGTATCGTACCGTCATGTCCCGATACTCCATACTGAGTTTGATGGTGACAGCATACCGTTTAATGAGTTCACCGTTCAAAGTCTCAAGGCCATGAATTCAGGTATCTCCGCTACAATTGTAGCGCGCTCTTCTGTGTTACTAGCTCATTATATATATATATATATATATATATATATATATATATATAGTTGACTTTAAATCAATAGGTATTATTAAGACTACCCGTCCCTGTAAAATTCGGTTCTTTGTGATGCTCGGACTCAAACGTCACCAGATGTGTGACTAATGGCTATTAGCCATTGTGCGACCTTCAGACAATAAACTGCATTTATGTTATTTCAAGCTGGATTTTCCTCTATCATTCATGTTTTATGTGGGAATTCTTTTTCGCGGTTTGCCTCATCGATCGTCGTCTGATCAAACACGCAAATACAGTTTCGGCTCAATTGTTCCCACTGTCTAATAAAATACATTACATAATCGGACCCGCGGTGATCAAACGTTTATCATGGTGAGCTTTCAACCTTTCAGGTCTCGTCCGAATCCTGCCACAGCCGCCGGTGCCTTTCCCCAATTGGCAGCCTCTAATTGACTGTAACTCCCTTTTTGAAATATTGTACTATTAGTACATAATAAAAGAAGCAAATAAAAGGAAAACAAAGACAGAATGAAACAGTAAATCTGTGTCGTTTCTCAAAGCGAACCGAGTGCCTAATCTGAACCAGTTAGGACGTTTGGAATAGTTCAATGGTCTTGGAGGTGGTTGACGATCAGAAGATAAGTTGATGTGATCAATCGATGAAGTGGCACCGAGATACGGGAAAATTTAGCCAGTCGGCTTTTCGGTTGCGTTCAAGAGATTTGTGTACTGAATAAATGGAGGCATTTGCGAATGACCGAGTGTCTTGGTCAGTGGCGCGCTTGTACGTGAACTGTTTCATCGGTTACACGATTTTCACGTTTAATATTTTCCGACATTTCGTTGTTCTCTCCCTTTCTCGGTGGTTATTTGGGTGATCTGGCTCCAGAGCATCGAAATGCGAGGTTGATGAAAGAACCGAACTTTCGAAAGCGAAGTTTGCAGTGCATGCCTTCCAACTAATTTAGAGTCCAGCACTGTTTTATTTTATCTTCTGTCACGTGAGTTTCAATTTTATTAGATCTTTGTATGGAATTTGTGTGCACACATGTAAACGAAGATTGTAAGCATTGGTAAGGTGAGAAAGTTGTGGTGTGTACCACCGGGTACAGGTGAGCACACGAGATCTCGTTCAACCCGGCCGGTCCAACTACTCGTTGCATTTGACCTAATGCAGTCATTCAGCCAGTCACTCAATCGTTCTGTCTATCTGAATGTCCATGAGAGTCCGTGATACAATCCGGGCAACTAACTTTTGTCATGATCTATTCACTCCACCTCTTAACTATAAACTAACCATGTTAATCTAATTTGCCAAACGATCGTGAACTCTACGGGTAGGTGCTCCAAACAATAGCATTTTATCGCGGACCGACATGATGGTTATCCCCAAAACAGTTGCCATCCAGTCATGACCAATGAGTGAATCGGGTCTTCGTAATCATTTATTTAAAGACTGACTGAGTGTCTGTCTGTCTGTCTGATTAAATAAATGAACTCTTCACCGAGTCATCCACTCAGGTCGCCTCGGTTGTTTTGTTTATTCACCTAGTCTCACTGGTCATCTCTCATCCCTCTGTAATTTCGATAGCTTCGTCTGCGGTATGACCACGGTAGCTGATTTACCGCGGCTGCGTTTGATCAAAATGTTGAAACTGTCTAAGTAATTATTCCAAGTGGAAAAGGCGTCTACACACACGCACGCACACACACACACGCCCAGGCTTTGATATATTTCAGCTGAAAATACTCGCGGGAATGCGAAAGTCGAACCTGTCTACTGACTAGCCGACTATGTTGTACGTCTCTCTCATGACTGTTGTTGTTGTTGCTAGTGCTGCTGCTATCTCCAGGATGATAGCCGGTGTTTGAGTAGTATTAGATATGATCTACTTATGGATCGATACATCGTGCAGAATCCGAATCAACCAACGCTGAAAATCATGAAAGCATCGTACAGATTTTAGTGAAAGGGTTGTGACTCCCATATGGAAACCATTTGACTATCATCATCTGGTCACTGTAATATTAGGAATAGCAGCAGTGGTTGTTGTTGTTAGTGTTATATTAAAATCAATCAATGGGAAAAGTGTTTTGCAGATAGGGTTGTGTGGTATCTTACATGGAGTTAACTTCTAACAGCCACTCAGAAAATATAAGCTACATGGATGGATATATTTGTATATGGGTATCCGTGATATCAGTGATCGATATGTTGATGGGATTCACTTTGTTATTTAGTTCTTGTCACACACACACACAGGGAGCTGCAAAGAAGCTAAAAGGATTTAACCAACGGCACTAGCTGAACAGTGTGCAAAACTTGACCTCATGCAAACGAGGTCGTGTGGACTATGTTCGATTGCTCGGTTGGTGTGCACAGCATACAAAGACACGATCAAGTGAATTCATCAACTGCACATCCGTGTTATGAATAGCCCGTTTTACTTCTATCCTGACTGCCTGCTCTCTTTATTGGCGTTCAGTGGTCAAATGGTTGTCATGGCAGACCCCAAACATGGAGGGCCTGAGTTCGGATCCTGCCGTCACTGATCGCCTCTCCATTCGGCAACCTTTCAATGGCCGGGGCCCTTTTCCAGGCATTTGTTGAATGAATAATAATAATAATAATAGAAGTACAATTTCTATCTTGAAACTAAATCGGAAATTGAATGATTGAGACTACGCAGTACTAGTGTCAGTGCAAATGAAACAAAGCTACCACTTCCGGTAGCACTTTTCTATATCGCTTTATATCGTCAATCAATGACTCGTGAGCTTAAGTGACCCACCCCATTGGCCAACTTTCTCTTCTCGTTCTGCCATTTTATGTGCCAGATGTCATATGGGCTTGCAGCTCTTATCACCTGTTGACTTGTTACACGGAGTGACTAAGTTGGCGGTTATTGCGTCCCGTCTACCACTGTCTTTTTTCAGCCCGTAACTACGGGAATCACCACGAGATTGATGAACTGTTAAGAGTTCTATTTGTTTCAGTCCCGCCTGCATTGCTTCTAATTACTCTATCATTGTAAGTTATCCACTCAATACAATGTACATTCTCTCCAGACCTTTTATGTCTCATTAGATCATTTCATCAAATCGTTTTTGGGAATAATACACATACCGGATAATGGAAAATCCACTTGCATTTTTCGCATCCAAAAGTCTGACTTTCCGAGCCGGGATTGAATCGGTGACCTTCCGTTAACCGGGCAGATAATCTACCAGCTCAGCTATCGCGGTACGGACAGTCAGATGTGAACAACACACGTGAATATACGGTGATGCGCAAACCACTGTTCCAACGACATACAGGAAACTCTTCTTGCTTTAATCACTCATCGATCACTTCTCCATGGGACGAACATTCTGCACGGCTGAATGCGACCCAGTGGCCCTTGAAATGTATTCACAGAATGTGTTCATCGATACGAGAAGCAAGAAAGCTGTCAATGTGTATTATTTACGTTCGATTTCACCGTTGTCCCACCACGCAAACTAGTATCATCAAATTCTTAGTTTTTTTCCACTGAGACCACGAGTTTGGCACACGTGGTTTGATATGCAACCAGGCAATGAATCACGGGTATCATTCAATCCACATTTGTTTGTTTTGAATTCTATACGAATAATTGAACGGGAGACGTGCACTCAACTTCTGCTTCTGGATAACATGCTCTAAGTCGAAATCACGTAGTCTGTGGGTCCCATGTTAGACGTCAACCGAAGTAGTGGGTAACGTTGGTCTCGGTTTTGACACCATAACCCTGGTCAAGATGGGCTATTGATTTTGTCAGTCACGCTTGTACGGAATTGTGGTTTGTCGACCGATATGAAACATTTGGATCATCCAGTGCGATCAAAGCACAGCCGTTTAGTTTTTTTAATTACTATAACCTTACATATACTATATTAGAAGGGCCGGTGCTGACGTCCCCAATAGTTGTTGTTGACATCGGGTACATACACTTGATTATACGACTGACTCGCTTCTGCTTCAAAAGGTTTAGAAATCACTCCTTCCGTACTGTCCAGTTTTCAAAATCAACTGAGGTTGACTACCTTTCCGATAACTTCCAATCTTCTAGCACAATCATCATTTTGATGCTTTGTGCACTGTTTTACAACTTACTCGGTTTATCGAACCGTCTTGATATCACTGACCGGTACAGTTATAGTGAGTAGTGTCCACGCTTGCCAGCTTTAGTGTCGATATTTCACAGAGAATCGGATGAACGCATTGTTATTGTTATTTGTGAATACGTCTGAGACAATTGGGTTCACGCTCCTGTCCGATGGAATGAATTATGACAACCAATGTTTATCCGAAATGGACTAGATATTAGTTTATGTATAAAGTAAATGAAAATCTAATCACGTGCAACTGACTTTAATTCAGCGGTTTTCATGCCTAATCCATGGGCGCTTCAAATCTTTCACCACAGTTTACACATTTGGCCTTTCTTATGTGAGCTAGCCTTGACGCCTAGTTGATTGGGGCACAAAGTTTAGCGATTGTGAAGTTGCGTCCAATGGTAGGACGTGAACTGGAATGGATCACACTTTGAATACACAAAAACCGTATGAACATTATGCAATGCTGTCAGCGTAAAATATCCGTTGTATTGTGTCCGGGCCGCCTTGTGTACGTGCCTAGAAGGTCCTGGTGTCTTCTCAGGGCCCGTTGTGCTAAGGCGTTTTTGTATCCAGTGCGAGGCCTACATGAGTCATATCACTCTGACGTATCGGGAATTGTAAACCAATCATCGGCGACATGTACCATGTACACATGACAGTCATTCGATTTTTGTACGTATGTGTGTTGTGTGTGTGTGTGTGTGTATGCTTGATTGGAGATGTACTGATCAATAAATGCGTGGACACATTTTGATTCACACTGACAATGCATCGGTGTATCTCCACCTCTGCCACGTCTTCTCGATTATTCTCTGACTTTTATCGACCCGACTTGATTGTACGTAATCACCATCATCATTGTTCTCGCGAATTCTCGTCTCGTCGGGTGATAATCTCCGCGAATGTGTAAATTTCATTGGAGCTTTGATCAACAGCCGGCCCCATGGACCGTAAATTTACGGTTATTCTGTTAGAAATGAACGCAATTCGACCGAACAAGATCGGTGCCTATAATTAGTAGTCTGAAAACCGAGCCCCGTCCAAAATGACTGAATAGTTCATTACACTCGTTTTCTGTCTCACACAGAAGAGTCGAACAATCACTCTACGTTGGGATTATTGTGGCGTCTTACGGTGGTGAGGATGGAATTACCGTTACACACAGAGAGATCCCATCGCACTATCGAGAAACGCCGTCACCCGTGGATCCGGAGATTCTAAGCGATCAACTACACTCTAGGTTGCCACGACGAGGGAGATGACACTTTTGAGCACATTGGTGGACCCGATGAGTGCCGAGTAGTAGATTGTGTTCTAGACTCAAACGAGTGTGAATGAGTGGATCTCAAGTCCGCGTAATTCTTCAGACTAGTATCTTCAACTCCACTGTCCATGAATATTTGGCTATCATGAGCAACAATCACTGATTGCGCGAGGAGTTGGTTTTTTCTTCTCAAAAGTTGGTGAGGTTTAATGGTCACCAACCCAACCATTTTTTATAGTCCGATATAGCCCCCCCCCTCCACTTCTTATTGGTAATTTTAAAAATTCCATTTTTTGGATCTTTAAGGCTAATTCTCCCTGTAACCATGACTTGTCGTGCCCCATTGTTTTTCCCGATTGAGGCCAATGAGTCGAATTCCGTTTCAAACCTTGTTGTGGGACAAGTGTGCACCACTGACGGATGACGGTACCGCTTGTGCTTGTGTGTTGGTTTAGTCTAGTCAGCCTGGTCCATAGGGGCCACACGATTGCATGTGATGAGGTGATGAGTGTACCTGTGACTCATTCGTGTCACCATCATTATGTGATGTCCACTATCGCGTTCGCCGATTCTGTTTTCACATCCACTCCCTTTGTTCACACGATGAAGGATGGAAACGAGATCGACCGAGCATTTCTCACTCACTGAGATGTACTTTTGCGTGAGCGTTTCATTTTACCTGAAGTAGAGATCAGTAGTTTCTAAATCAGCCTGGCATTTCATTGTACCGCCATCCTTCTGAGTGTACTCTATCACACTGGTATCGTGTGTGAACCGTGAACTGTGTACGGTTTAGTTCTGAGATCGCGTGATTCATAATCCAGATCGTTTTGGAGCTCTGTGGTTCAAGGCTTACTGATATAGAAATTGCAAACGTTAATGTACCATGGTGGTTTTTCGCTTATTTTCTGTGGTTGGTGTTTATACTGTTCTTTTTCGGTCAATTTGAAGATGAATCCAAATCAAGTGAAGTATGCGATTATGTACTTGAGTAGGGCAAGCATGCCAGACATTCTGATTGTGGCCCTCAAGAATCACAAGGCGATTAAATAACGAAATTTCGTGGGCAGCCGTGCATTCATCGAAACTTCTTTGCCCGTTCATTCCTTCATTTATCCTCTTTCTTCCGTGGCATTGTGTGCTGTGATCTATTTTTGTACTCGACTGTATTGTATTAGCAGGTGGAAGCCAGAAAACTGTAGTATTCTTGCACAGTAGTAGAGGTGAGCACGCGCATATCTAAGGCCCGAGCGGCGTATGCTGGACTGAAGCACCTGCGGCGCCGGTCTGATATTTAACTGAAGTTAAAAGGTCGTGTACTGTGCGGCGGTGCGTCCAGTTTTGTTGTATAGTTGCGAAACTCGGGGTCTGCGTGCAGAAGATACTCGTCGTTTTCAGGTTTTTGACCATCGATGTTTGCGTAGTATCCCTAAGATTGGGTGAAATGACCGAGTGAGCAATGCTGAGGTCAGAAACCGAGTATTGGGTACCAATTCAGGGGGTTTTCTATTACAGTATATCCAGCTTAGTAGACTTCGTTGGTTGGGACACGTGTTACGTATGGCAAACACACGTCTACCGTACCGTTCGCTATTCTTCGTTCCTCCTAGGAAATGGAAGAAACCACGTGGAGGCCAACAGATGGCGTGACAGCGAGAAATGAGAAAATGCACAGCAAACTTGGAAAATGTAGGTGTCTCACGTCTTCGTGGTTGGGGTCCAAAAGATCCATCAACCAGTTGGTTGGATGCATTGAAGGATATGGCAGCGAACCGTGAACAGTGGCGATCGTGTTGTCACTTTCTATCTGGTCAGAATGACTGATCGATGTACGTTTGTGCAGTCAGACTGTGTATTCCGTGTGTTGGCTATTAGGGTGTTCTTTTCTTTTCCCACCCGTGTAGATCCACTCCCTATCCATCTTGTATATTCGTTCTTTTTACCTCTACCTGGAAGGTGATGAGAAAGGCAGCGGTCAGTGGGGCTTGCCCCTCTGTTAAAGCCGTACGATGATGAACTAGAAACGAAACTGCACATACCGAAAGTGTTCATGCAAAATAACGAACTAAAATCAGCATGGTTGTGTTATTTTTTCCATTTCCTTTTTGTTAGGCTCTTTTTCTAATCACAATTATGTCTAGCGCACATGTTAAGTGATCAATATTATGGCTTGCTTACCTATGCTGATTTGGGACATACCTTTCTGGCTGAACAGGTGATCGAACGACATCACGTGGTTTGACTGGGTAGGTTGTTTTCATCTTACACCTGTATGTGTGCGTGCGTGTGTGTGTGCGCGCGCATCTGTCAGTAGAAAACTTTTTCGTGCTTGTTTTCCTCCTCTGATCTCCCCGTGTCGTTTGAGCCATCCACGATAGAAACAGATGGGACAAGCGGACAGTGGTTGACGTACATCGTCGAACTCACGATCGATAATGGGATGGTGTGTGTGTGTGTGTGTGTGCGTGTTTGAAATGATTAGCGTGCCTACTTCCCTGATATAATGTGTAGTAAACCACCACTCAAACTCTACGTTTCCCATAGGCCTCTGAGTTCAGGAATTTTATCTCTTCAGTATAGCTTGCAAAGAAAAAAGTCCCGTTATCTATTTAAATTGTTTATTTTCTTTTGTGTTTGCACATGATTGCAGCGAAAAGGGGCATACGACCGCAGACACGAAGACCCGCTGCATTAGTAGGTCCTTCGGTCACCAGGATGATGAACAAGTGGACAGTCTGATTCTGTATCTGACTTTTTGCATAGTCGTTCCACCGAGAACGCCATGTTATTGGCAATAACATCTTTCTTGTTTAACACACTGTATGGCGCACCGATTTTTCGATACACTCCGAATCTCGTTCGGAGTCTCCCTTCTCGTAAGAGAGTTTGTTATGCACCGTCTACGAGATTGTGAAAGTTTCAAACTCACAGTTCCGTTGTTCCTTTTGGAGTCCTTCAGATCATAGCGTGTATAAAGAAGTTCATTGTGATAGGAATCCCGAATCCGATATGTGATTCAAGAAATTCTTTCACGTCACAATTATCCTATCCACCTTGGTCCGAATCGGCTTGCTTCTCGTGAGAATCCCGCGTTCACTTCGCATTAGTAACACTAGACTAGCATTATCCTGAAAAACCTAATACAACCTAGGTAGATCAGTTCCACTCAACCCTACTCATGAACTCTCTTTCTGTCTCGTCGGATCTGTGCTACCAGAATTGACCGAGAGTTGTGTGTTCGGTCATTTTGGTTGACCACAGTTTGGTACTACGGTGACCTTCACAAAGGTATCACCACGACTGAGTCCCCCCACATACCACCTCATCTCGTGGTCTGTTGACCTCGAGACACATGAACCAGCCACCGGCTTTCAGCGCTGTGCCGAGGGTTGAAAGGTCAATCGAGGAGTTGTGCGTGCTCGTTCACTGCTGAACAGTGATACCGATGGTCAGTGCTGGCCAATGTCCAGAATGTTTATCCGACCTTCTAGCACGTTGACCTGCGAGAATAACTATCTTATTTTTTGTATAATGGTACCGGTATTTGTGATCTCTTCTTATAAGAGCCGAAAGGTGAGTGTGCATTGGTGCACATACAGTTCTCAAGAACCCACACGATGAATGCACGATGCCATCTATCTGTCCATCTGTAGGCACTCGTGCAGTTGTTGTATGTATCTACGTTTTTTCAGTGCAGGATGGTTAATCAGCGTGTCCCTCAATTCACTCGTCCGGACAGCAATCCGTGATTTTCATAGGGATAGTGATATAGGAAAAAAGGCAATAAGTTTGAAAACGGCACATTAGATTATTTGTATGCATGCATTACAATACCAGCCCGGAGTACCACGTAATCCATGCGCATTCAGTCATCAAATACTCGATAACATCATGTATATACATAATATCATTATATATATATATATATATATATATATATATATATATATATATATATATATATATATATAGCATACACGAAGGATGCGGTGAAGAAAATGAATACTAGGGATTCCTTTACCGTATCCAGTCACATTGTGTTTCATTGGTGTGGATAAGAATCACTGAAAAAGATATTTTTGCCAGTCTGTTTTTCTAAATGTGTTTTGTGGGATTTCTCAAACAAATCCAAGACTCATTCAACCGACGGTCATCATTGATGAAAAATTGTGCGTATCTACTCTCAGTTCAGTCCGAATTCGACTTACAAACTACCGGCATTCATTCAGTGCCCTGTACAACGTGATAAACTCTATGAGGAATAGATCCAAGAAAGGCAAGAGGCGATTCCGCTAGGGAACCAAATCTTATTATTCTCATTCTTCTATGAAATTCTACACGAACTTTCTGTGTCCCCGTTTTGATCGCCCACCACGAAGACAACGACTATGCACAGTACTACCGATCTTGCTGGAAGTATATATTTACACCGGCCTGAGAACAAGCACGGTGCCGACCCAACAACAACAGATAAAAATTACTTACTCGAGAGCGGGGGATTGAGAGTCAACAAATAAAAACAAATTTTTTCGATATTTTCACCGTGCATATTTTGTGATTTTTGTGTTTTTCGATTGTGTTTGGGGAACGGGAAGTCCACAGACAGACGATACAGCATTCGCGCCACTGGATTCGGTCCCGATCCATATCTCTCAGCGTCTCTAACCGACGGAAGCCCTCATCTCTTTGGCCCCAACCAGAAACGCGGGAAGCACCAACCAAAGGCAAAGTCGAAGCTAACTTCTTTATGCCTCTGCACTAAGTCATAGCCTGACCGCCGCGTCGTTTCTTCCAGCCTTGCCCAGCACGTGCGAAAAGAGCGCGAGAGGATAAGCGATGGACAGGCATACGCAAACACATGCCCGAGCCATCGGAGGTGGTGAAGGGTGATTATCTTGGTCAGAGGACGACTATCAGCACCAAACACACGACGAGGAACCTCGTCATTGCTCACCCGGTGTTCCCACCAGACACGAGCAGTGCCTCGGAGACACCGGCGATCGAATACAGAAACCGCCTATCATCCTCCACGCGGAGGGGCCAGGTCTCGCAACCGCAAAGAAGAACACTACGAACTGCGGCACTGTACACTCTCCCCTTGAGGGAAGACCGAATGTCATGGCGGCACCACGGATGACGCAGGTTTGCGAAAACTGCTCCGACTCTCACAATTCGTGATATGATCTTCTCCTCAACGCTACCATCAGTTGTGATCAAGTTCCCGAGGTGCTTAAAGCTATTGACCACTTTTAACCGATCACCGCTACAAGTGAGTGCAAGCACAGGCGCCTGCCAGTCTTGAAGAAGTACCTTGCACTTTGAAGACGCAAGGCACATACCATATTGGAACACCTCAATCGTCAAGCGGTCCAATGCGTGTTGAATTGCCTGTGCACTGTCTCAGCAAGGCGATATCATCGGCGTACTCTAAGTCAAAATCTCTGTTCCCTGGGAGGAGTTCAACCTCACTGTTTGGAAGACCAGACAGAGGGTTCTGTGGAATATCCTCTGTAGCAAAGTTGAAAAGAAGCGGGGATATAGGGCAACCTTGTCGTACTCCACTGGAGACGATAAAGAGTGGCGAAAGTTGGCCATAAGCCCTAGCCCAAACTAAGGTAGGAAGCAACCACTCTTTGAGGACCGACACATCCTTCTCAAGCACACCATTCTTGCTGGAAGACTGTCAAAATGAACTGATCTTCTTTCCAACCTCTTCTATGGATAACATCCTTTTTCTACATTCTTTTCGGATGGTAAAAAACGAAGTGAATTTAGAACGGAAATAAGCGTACTGATCAGTTACTTCGATCGATTGGTGGTTGATGGTTTCCAGAAGTTCCCGATCACTGTGCTTGACGTTTAGGGCAGCAAACGTTCCTTATTACCAGCCGTAAGGTGTAACATCCTCGGTTCGCAGGTGATCACGTGATGCCGTTACATCTCGCGGCTGGTGATCAAACATATGCAAACCCAAAAGGGCCACGTTTAGAGGTCGGGAAATTGCAAAAAGTCATCAACTGGAGCTACGAACAACTAACCAGCCTTCAAAACCATTTAACTGAATACAGCTTGGGTTTGTCACGTTTCACGGCAGCAATGAGCCGGGTCTCTTATCTTACTGGATGAATAGAGGAGAACAAAAAGATCGCATGTCTGTTTTCTTCGCGTGAATAATCAACTTAGTACTTCGCGCGTTCTCTTCACTCTGATAGGTATTCAATTTAGCTCGGACAGTCGTTTTGTGCAGACCCAATCTCATGATCTGGAGACTCACTGAACGGACGTCATATGTATTTTGGCATCTGCTAATCTAGCTTATTGAATGACAATCCGGAATGCACTTCTACTGACTTCATTTTGATTGATTAGCTGCATTTTGCTACTCACTACTGCCTGATCATTATTTTTCAGTTAACAAAAGCTGTTTATGGAGTATATAAATATCGAGGCGAATGATCACGCGGTGTCCACTCGAGGAGAATATCACAGTTATTTTACCTGGATTTGTAGACTGATAAATAGTACATTTCCACCATAAAGTCACCTGACTCATATTCAAGCCCAGTAGAAACCGAATCACATGTTCTCGAAGTTACACATAAACGGTGTAAGGTGGACCTCAGCACTTAGCTTTACGTCATCACTATCCCTGTTAAAATGCCACATTGCCCGGCTATTGTTAGTACATCAGATAAATGAGCCATAGGGTGACTCCAACGCGGTTCAGTGGTGACACGGAGCGCATCATCGAAACACTGTCATTGCATATTCACTTTTCCCAAGCTACTCTGTTCCTGTCACAAAAAATGGCAAAAATAATGGAATCGGTATGGATCGTCTTGGGTGTTCCGCGGTCGTCCAAGTTAGGGTAGGGAAGAACTGATGGAATATCAGTTGGCCTTTTTTCGAGGCTACACCTCCTGACCCTTTGCACAATCAAGTGGAACTGTCAAAGTAGTAGGGTGATGCTTTCGATCCGTGTATTCCGGGATCTCATGGCAGCATCTTCATCATGGATGTCAGCTCGATGTTGATTTCCTCCGTCCAGTCTACCGAAGCTCGGTGAGCACACGCAAGTCTCAGCAAAACCTCCGCTTGGTTTGGATTACCTGTTGAGCCGTCTCTGGGTTGTGGTCGCTGCTTCTCCGTGCTCCATGCAGAATCTGAGCACCAAATTAGAACCAAAGGCTGCGGATACGCCCCAGGAACGCGACACTCTTATCTGTTACCCTATTTTACCCTTCTTTATTTAGAGATCAACTGAGAGATTAAGGGACCTGATTTTCTCTTTTCCATTCTGTTTTATCTCAAATTGATGAAACGTACACCCATTTATGTTTGCCCATATTCGTATCAATGTGTTCGGGATAAAAAATCGAAGCAATTATATCACAAGTTTGTTCAGGAAACTTGCTCACTGCTGATGTCACCTTAACTGTTGATGATGAAACGTGTCCGATCTGAACTCCAAATTCAACGATCGGGAACCCATAGAATGCGTCAGGCCAATTCCGGGGGGTTCCCCAACTGGGAACGGGGCAAGATGAGCGTTTCGTCTGTGGAAGAAAAGAGAATAATTTTTCGTGGATTCATATCATCTGTGCTTCTCCCGAGTGTACACTTTAGCTTTATTGGCCCAAGACACTTAATTCTACCGTTCAGATCATTAGGTAATTGATGATACACGACCCCACAAATCTTTTCTTCTTAGTGTAACACAGTATGTCTGTTCCGGCATTAAATATAGAAGCTCACAGAGCACCGTCTAGACTTGCCTGACTACTTCGTAGATGCATCGCAGATCACGTGCACTACTCTGTTTCTCCAAGTTGGAGATGTGTGTAAGTACTTTTTTACTAACGAGATGTGTCTTACAGTCATATCCAACGCTCGTTTTGAGCGAACATAATGAACGCACATTATATCCGACTAAATTGTTCAATGCTTGGTAGGCTGATGTAAACCCAGTTAGGTAAACCCGTATGGATAACCGAGGCGAGCGCTTCGTGTTCCAGGTTCGTGGAGCCACAAAAGTCGAAGTTAATAAGTAATGTATCCTAACTGACGATGATATTTTTGATTATCACAGTTCAGTTAACTCGATTCAGAACTTTTTTCATCGGTTTGCGTATCTCCAAATACAGTTTTCTTTCGTTTTGGATTGGTAACTTCGCAGATAATTTCCGTGATTGTCCGTGCTCGTTGCGCTTCGAAAGGTCTACTGTGGATGTGAACCAGATGAGTCCTTCTGTGAAGTACTCCACCAAAAGTTTCCATCAGTGTGGCTAAAGGAAAACCAATGGACCGTCGGGTTTCATGATTACTTCACTTGTGCTCAGTTTCTGTGACCCAGTTTTTCGAGTAGTTAGACGGAAGAGCTTGCCACTTGGACTGATCGTCGCAGCCTTTACCGTCTCCTTACATGGTCGACTACCACTCGTGACCATTCCTCATGCTTCTAGTTAATTAATGGCATTAGACTTGCATTGATTCCATCAGGAGGGATGGATCCGCGAACCTCTAACAGCGCGTACACAATGAATCTGGAATATTTTCTAACAGCAATGGTGACAAGCAAGACCTTGTTAGTCGGTGATCTGTGTTCATCTGAGTTCCTGGACGTCGATGAACAAGTGGCAGGTGACTCGCCGTCCCTTAAGGGTTGTGTTTATTTTGGGTCAATCATTTTTCGTAGCTGGCGGTACCACAGAAAGCGCTTCTCTTCAGAAGTTAGGGTTTGAACCGCAAAGAAATGAAGATCTGTGTGTTCCACTTTGGGAATTGGAACGGGAGTCTCCGGTTCGACAGTCGGATTCGCAAGAGAGCGTTGGTCCAACGTGGTCATGTGCTCTGTCACACGTGATGCATAAATAGGACTGGGGAAAAAGTTAGGATGAAATCCACTATAGAGCAGAAATTAATGTCCACCTTGGTCATCTAGCGCGTATCAGGTTTCCAGGATATGGTCTACCGGATTCACCTACCTGAGTGTGTGAAGACACACTGGTCCAAATGGTTTTATTTTGTGGTCAGTGACATATTCGCATTGTGGGTCTCCCTTTTTATCTGGTTGGAGCCACGATCCGCACGCTCCTTGTCTCCGTTTGTCATTTCTGAATGGATTACATTGAGATTAGTGTTTTTCCAAACTGAACTGAAGTTGTATCTGACCATAGGTAAGTGTTCATTGTCCGGTAACAGCGTTGCCAGAAAAGATGGTGATCAGTCGACATTTCGGCTACCGCGGCCAACGTTTCTCAAGACCAGCTTACGATCGAATGGTCGTGGGATAATTACCTTAGTCATTGGGTGTCAAACGTTTTGTGTGTGTGTGTGTGTGTGTACAAGTACTGAGGGTGTGCGGGGTAGGCCTCTGTTTCCTCAGTGGCGCTGGGGTCAATAGAGGGTAACAATGTGTTATGACCTCTGGCACGTTTATTTGTCAGCGATGTTAGCGCCGTCCATATGCCTGAAACCTGTGCCCTATCGTTTCGTGCACGTACAGATACACACATACACATGCATACACCTAAACACAAAACGTTTGACGCCCAATAACTAAAATAATTATCCCACGACCATTCGATTGAAAACTGGTCTTGAGAAAGGTTAGCCGAACTGATCCGGAGTCCGATACATTAACTGTACCCGACCAGTTTAAACGTGGTATCCCGGTATTGTGCTTTGTGCGCAGAGATTGTCGCTCGTTTTTGGTGGGTAATATGCGTGTTCGCTGCGTGGTGAGCACGCTCCCTCGCAATACACCCCAGCTTTATTCACACCTGACTGGCCGCGCCGCGGCAGCTCAGTTGGCTGAGCGTCTCCTCGGTAAGCGGAATGTCACCGGTTCGATTCCCGCTCGCGGCGTTGGACCTTCGGATGTGAAAAATGCAAGTGGATTTTCCATTATATGACATAGACAGTGATTTATAATTTTTTAACCCATCGTCTAAGTGTTTTGACCTGCCCCACTAAGGTGACGAAGAATGACTTGGTGCTCGTCAACAATCTCGTTTCATCAGAGCGAAAAACAATGATTATATGGGGTGCTGATCCTTGCACCCGGTCCTCTCATAAAGCGTACTGGTCCCACTGATGCGAGCGATCAAGCCTTCTAATGGGCTGATGTAGAGGCCAAATACGGCTTGACAGAATTCATCTCACGTTCTATCGAACCATGCCACCGATCAGCTATCCTGTCGCTCATAATTCCGTTGTCTCAAGCTTTGGGCTCGGTACCGAACAGGCTCTACTTGCACGTCCCGTGACTCACTCTGGTGGTGTTGGTCTGCTAAGGTGGTAGGGCTCCGTACTGGCCCCGTATCAACAACCACCCTTACTCCAACGCCACACTGCCAAGGTGAATACTGAAGAAATAGTCGGGACGACCAGTTTAGCAAGCTTGCGGAAAAGTGAGGGATTTTGACTGTGTGAGATACAAGAAACAGGGAATGATGCTTCATACAGTTTGGCTGCCGTGGTGGAAGACCGACTGAAAAGTAAGATTCGGAGCCCCGGGGACCAAAATCTTATATAAGTAACTGGTCATCCGTGCACGGGACGGATTATGGCAGGTTGAGTGAGGAGTCACCTAAGTAAGCTCGGAGAGGGGTAAATGGCTAAAAATCAATGGGAGTGGGAAAACAGTGGAGTGATCGCCCGACGATGGGCCTACGACTGCAGACTGAAAGTAAATAAAAGGCCATCTATGAGAGCGAAGAGTCTCCACCTCAAGTGCGGAACAAATGTGGTCCTTTTATACTAGGATCAGGTGAGCAGAAGTGTAGTGGAACGCGACCGAGTATCGTGCGGTCGACACTACACAATATCTAACCACGCGCTACGGCCGTGATCAACCCGTACACACAAGAAAGAGCACGAAGACAAGACCTTCAGCTCAGCGGTATATTTGGTGCTAAACCAACAACAAATTTACAGTGGTTCTCCGCCGTATATATAGAATTCCCGGGACCTTGTAAATTAAAACAACGCGGGGCGCTGAAGTGCAGTTTTGTGCGAATGTCCAACCGCACGTAGTTCAGACTTAGAGCGAATAGCAAATGTTTCCGAAGATAAGTTAGACAAACACTAACCGCGGGTTTGAAATCCTCGCCTTCCACCTATGAGGAAAGAAATTTTTCTCAGGAAGTAAAGATTCGTCTGAAGGGGGGGGGGGGGGGGGGTGAAAATTCTCCTTTTGCGTGGAATCACGCGGTGTGATGAAACCGTAGATAAAGCCCAAAGAAGAAAGAGCAGGAGATTGTGGAATGAGCTGAGACTGAATTGGAATTGGAATAAATGGAGCATGATTGGTGTTTCTGGAAGAAAATGGATTAGAGAGGAGGTTGAACCTTTGAATTGGCAGTCAGGAAATGACCAGTTTATTGTTTCTGCTTTCCGGATTGGAAGTTTTTTTCGGCATTTGAGAAAGTGGAAAGTAGACTGACTGATTGCCAGTTTGTACGGATTAGGGTAGATTGAAAATCGAAAGGTAAATGTCGGACACACAAGGGGCCGGGACTTCGTATTAGAGATACCACGTAAGAACAACTGAAAATCGTCCATTTTCATCTTTGTGTGTGCTTTCCGGGTGACCAGAAAATTCCTGTGTAGTGGATATGCTTTGTTCAATCCTCATTACTGTCAATTGACAAGGTAAGACCGATGAAAAAAGGTGAATGAACATACTGGGCGTTCTCCATTGTTTGATTTTTTCTCATAGTTGGACAAAATGTTGGCGAATGAATTATTCGTATCCCCTTTGATCGCTCAGGAAATGTGGTCTATCAGGATCTAGCCTAGAAGCGTAAATACATCACCATTTTGGAATGCACAAATACATGTTGGTTTTTAATGAAGACTTTTCAACAGCAATTGGTGTTCCTTAAGCCGCATGCCTAAGTCATGATACCTTTTCATATCGTTTCGACCAAGATGTTCACCTCGTTGTCACATTACTGATATCATTGGACGATGTATCAATCCTAATACGTCCTCTTTGATCGGTAATAAGACCGCCACAAGTCGACAATGACTCGTATTCATGAATCTCATTTTATTGTGTCGGTGTTCCATAACCCAACCTGTGGAATGAATGGCACCAATATTAATGGAAGTCGGCTGTTCAGGAACCGCTTCTTAGTCGAGTTTTCAATGACGAGTACAAAAATACGCGAGCTTGTTGATATCCAAGTTTGTCTGGGATTCAGAATGTCTCATTTAATTGTTATGGTGTCCCAATTTTTAATACTTGTGCAGTGATGCGAAGTTTCTTCCCTACAAAAAGGAACAGAAGTAGAATAATGATGATGGTGATACTGAAGATGTGGGAAATCGAAAACCATTATCATCGTTCTGTCACTTTGTTCTTTGTGAAAGATTTTGGTAAAACCAATTGATATGATATTTTATGATCATTTCCAGTTGGTGCAAAGTAACTCATCATGAAATGTTGACACTTAACTCATCATCGAAAACCGTCGATGGTGGTTTGGTACTGTTTCGGAAAGCGTATTAGGAACCATCAGCAGTATATGCGCATTGAGTTCGAACCGGTGCTCACGTCGCAAGTGTATCGATTGCATCTCTACCGTTTGATCGATGTTGGAGCGAAAGCATATTACGTATGCTCACTATCATGATTTGTTTTTTTATTCGAAAGTTGCTTTCGACTGAGTCGATCGAACCGTTTTTCTTTGTTTCTAATGCTCACTGATTAAGGTATTTGTATATGAGCAGCCGAAATTGGTCTCGTACTTATGATAATCTTTCACTCGAGTTCACCCAAGACGTGCTCGTCAGGACTGCGCACTATCATTCTTCCCTTTCAACTTTTTGCTGAAATAATTCTAGGAATAGCCACGCCCTCTTGTAGGATTAAGGAGATCATCTTTGTCCCGATATAAAGCCATCTCACCTGGGTTACCGCGCGAATGACACTGCTTCTGGGTTGAGACTTACAATAATCCGTAAACTTTTCCGAAATAACAGCATAACAGTGAAATGGTTTTTGTACCTTCAAAGTACCGAATACCGCTACAGTACTGGGTTTGTGCAATATCAAACTTAATCTTGTTGGGAGAGCACCAACCTGTGTAGGTTACTTGTGTCACTTCGGCAGCTACATCTGACCTGGTGCTTGGATATCGGATGAAGTGTCGTCTCCTACCCACATAAAATGCGTTTAATCTTTACCAGTCTGAGCCAACTGTGGCATCGATGTGTTATCATCAAGAGTCGAGTGTGTGCTGTGGCGGTTAGGCTGGATTTACGGTGTGGCTCTGAAATGTGGTATTTGGGGATGGAAGACCCAGACAAACTGTCGGAATCTCGTCATCTCCACAACACTGCTCGAATATGGTCGGAACACCGTATTCATAATAATCCTATTATCATGTGTTACGCATGCCCGTAGAATGGTTCCGTTAGTGAATATTGTTCTCCGAGGTAGGTAGCGATTAGAGGATGTGCCCAGTTGGCCAGTTTGTGTCGAAGCCGAATGATATGGAAACCTTAGACAATGGGCTTGGTGACGTAGGACGTGTTAGGCTTTCGGGCCAGGGTGCACGAAGTTCGCCAGCTGAATGGTTAGAAGTGCTAGGCGTTCTCGCCAGATGCCACGATCAGAGGCATACTCACATTCGAACTCTTTCTCCATGCGCTTAATTTCCCGTCTTTTGTTGGTCGTTTGTGCACTGGGTAACATTGATAGATAGTAACCAATCATAACGAGAACAGAACAGGGTCAGTGGTTCATAAAACCGAAACTGAACACATCACGAGTTGTAAGACAAAAAAGATTTTTCATTGAATGCTTACATATGACTTCAGCGGAAGAAGCATACCCCATAACCCCAAGCGTCCACTGCACTAAGAGGGGTGACCGAGACCCATGACCCTGAGATTTGGAGTTGATAACCACGTTAGGTCACCATCAGTCATGGTACCGACGATCCGTGCGACAACAACTGAGTACTGTCTTTCTGTTGGTCAATTTCGAACTGAGGGTTGTATCACTCGGTCACTATGGATCAGAGAACAATGTGCAATTCCATCTGGGTGATTGATTTCCATTTTCACTTCGAATATGATGGTACTGCATAGCACCGGCTGCGGAAAGTGCACTGTTCTTATAATTTGACACTCGCCGTGCGAAAGCGCACATGGCCAGTCTCGTATTGGCTTCTCCCGTTTACATTGAACCTGTTTGTGATTTTTGAGTGAGATCTCAACACAAATCCTTTGCGATAGGTTTGGTAAACCATCGCGGAGTATAGATACCAATTGCTGCTGACGAACTTGACTGAGAAAAACTATAGATGTAAACCGCATATCCGTCAAAATGGCTGCTTTGTCTTTGTCCCTATCAAAAATCGTTTTATCTTCGACTATCAACAAACGACTGGTTCCTGAACACGTTAATTTGGTCTCAGAGTTTGTATTGTGTTTTTGTTGTTGTTGTTTGTTTCTGATGTCGCGTTGATTGCCATCCAGTTAACCCCTTATGTAATTTGCCAAGCTGATGTCTTCGTGGGATCCTGTTTTTTGTAATTGTAATTGTAATTCCACCTCGACTGTTTGACGCGTTAAGCTGCTAAAACTGTTTTTTCGAAAGTTTTGAAATAAAACACTTGTTACAGTTACGGCAGGATTACGGGAAATTACCCTCTCTAGTGTTTTTGATTGAAATAATGCACTTCCTCGCTGCTTATTTTTCTGCTTTGTGGCCACACACACACACACACACACACACACACACACACACACACACACCAATCGAGTGCATCATGGTTGGGCATTATTGTTCATTTCGGGGAATATTGACCAAAGCATACCAATGAGTGGTGTTTTTAATAAACACATTGTATTTGATTGAACCAGTGTGCCTTGAACAGGATCGATTAAACGTCCACATTAGGAAAAACCTATGCGTAAATGATGGTTTGTCGCGTTTTCGTATATTCACGCTCATTAATTGAATGGATGACGCCTTGATATTTGTTACTATTAATCTTAGTAATCGTAGTGTACCTTCTCGGCTCATATTTTGTTTGTTCATTCCCTCTCAATAAACATTTTGTTTCTCTCCCGTTTATTTCAGACGTCGCATCTAATTCCCTGTTCTAGGAATCTATAACGTTGTGCTCTTTAAAAAACTGGAAACTGCTCGTTCCCCCGTCGGTTGCAAGTGTGCTCTCCTAAGCAGCCGCGTATGGCCACCTCAACTAGTTCGAACAGCTGCACAAATACGATTGCTTTGTCCAAACCATCAGCAGCACCGGGAGGATTATTACCAACTCTTATCCCGACAACAAACCAGTTTCATCGCCCCGTGTTGAATACTTGCCATCCCTCGGAATTGGCCGATCGCTTGTCTTTGAACATCGCTGCAGCCGCGGCGGCAGCAGCAGCCGCCTCTGCCGCAGTCACGAACTCACCCGGACCCAGTCAGATCACTTTTCCCGGGCACAAACTGGCTTCCGCGAACGAACTGCTGTCACAGGCATGCCTGTTGCCTAAACTAGAGCTCGATCCGACCGGCGTTCGACCAATCTCATTGGCCTCACTACAACCAGCCACACTGTTGCACAGCGTGGCTGGATTGCCCGTGCTCAACACGGGCACCAATCCTAGTTTGGGTGCACTTCTAACCAGTTTGGCTTCAACCTTTTCCCAGCGTGACAATACCATAGTGGACTGTACATCATCTATAACCAACGCGAACTGTGCCACAGTTGTACCGGTTGGGAAGACATCAAACGCGCAGCTGCTTCAATTGTTACGCAGTGTTGGCACTCTTCCCACCTCCTCCCCGTCTGCATCCTCTGCTCCCTCTTCGTCGTCTGTTGTTCCGTCCTCTGTGACAACGTTTGCTGCCCCGATTCCCACGGACAACGCCCAAACATCTATTCCCATCCCAACCAACAATAATAGCACCATCACCAACAAAACTAGCAATAATATAAACAACATTATCCCGTCACTTACCAGCTCGGGCACAGAGTCCACGAACGACAATCACATGACTGTGATATCCACTTTGACCGAAACGCTTCAACGACCCTCGTCTTCCGGATTACGTATCCCGACCCAGTCCCAATTTACCCGGTCAGACGATCCACGCGTGATCGGTGATGGTGGAGCTACTAAGATGAATTGTTCCAAACAATACTCAACCAGCCCAAACGGGATCAACACCAACTCCGCGATCAGTTTGCCCAATATGGTGCAAGATTTGAGCAATCTGGTTGCTCAGTCAAACACCAGTATGAACGATTTTTTGTGCTGTCTTCTACAGACCGCGTTGTTAAATCAAGTGGTAAGTAAGACGGTCTTGTTACGGTGGGTCACCTCTGGGTTTTGTTTTCAATCTTTATATATATATATATATATATATATATATATATATATCCTAATAAGCATATTTATTCACATAAGCACATGCGGTTTAAAGATGCCTGTGCCATTTGCCCTTTGAGAAGTGACGATACCAAGGAAGTTAGATTGGATTGTTGTTTTATTATGTCAACAAGCTACTGTCCTAAATAGTTGAAAAAATGTGCGTTATACGCTTGTATGTGGGTACTTTAATTTACCCGCACTTTTCGGCAACCTGGGTACGATTTTGTTCATAGTGCCGCACTTCGATTTGTATACATTAGTTAGTGTGTATTTATCGGATACGATTTTTCCCTCACTCAGTGTGTAGGTCGTTAGCTCGGCAAACTGTTCTGATGTACACATTCCACTTACACTTGCGAACTTATCCTTGCGTGATAACTTCAGCCGCTTATGTGACAAGATGCCTGGAAATGTGGTGTGTGTGTGTGCGTGTGTGTATGATGTGTCAACGGATCATATTCCTTTATCCCGTTCCATTTTGTCTCCCAGTCTGTTAGAGTTGGCTGTGACGACGTGTTTTGTGACTCGTTCTCTTCTACGAAAAACGGCGAATTGGCCTTCTTGATGATAATCTGATGTTTGAACTTGCAGTACGGCAAGGAGCCTGTGTCATTGATCGGTAACATTTCCTGAAGCTCTCCGGGAAAAATAAACTGCACCCAACATTTGGGACCTTCAAATATTCTTTGAACTCCTTACAGTCTTTCTCGTTCAACGAGGCTGATCTTGTTTTAGCTCGAACAACCATCAATGATGACTCCTTTTAGAGTCTCATAATCGACTGTCGATAAATTGATCTTTGTATCTTGTTTTTCGTGAAAAAGTAATTCGGAGGATCGGATTAATCACAGTTCAGTATCTCGGGTGCATACAGCATATACTTGACTTGACCTTCTCACTTCTGGCTTACTTTTCTGTTGTCAGATCGATTGATACAGCAAACTGTGCAGTGTCTGCCAATCCAAGTAGCCAATGGGCACGTGATTTCTAGATGACCACGTGACCCGGTTCTGAACCACCATACCTCAGCGGTGTCAAACGTGGCAGATGTGTTCAAGAACTTAATTTAATTTTTTGAAAGATTGCATACTTCCATCAAACTATACGACTGTGTGTCTGTGTGTTTCGGGTGTCTGTGTGTTCGTGTATCAGTCTCTCTGTCTGAGCTTATTTTAACTGTTGCGCATGCTTCGTCATTGATTCTTGTGGAGTTTTTTTAATCTTTGAGACATCATACCACTTACAAACCTTAGCGCAGTTTTTCACGTAGTATGTTGATAAGATACCTCTGTGAGTTATTTCCAAATAGCACTATGTTGAAAGTCAACGATCACTGTGGGGTTTGTTCTCTGGTTTCTACATATGTGTTATGGCGCCGTCTACTAAATCTTCATGCTCCGATCTGTTACCTTCGCCTGAGTTAGATGCCAGGTATGCGAACGACAGAGAACTGAAAATTGAATCTAATTCATTGAGTTTACATAGTTATAATCTTTCATCTCTCCCCGGGGAACGCATCAATCCTCCGGTGGTCGCGCATCTCGAGTTCCTTCGTCGCTGAGACGACTGGGCACTTCCATACTTCAATCGTTCTCCCTTCTGGTTGATCTTTTCTCTCCGATGCGTAAACGAGGATACGATACAGTGAAATATGTGTTGCATCATTGTTCCTTCTGCCCTGATGCCTGGCTCACATGATGTGACGATAGACATAGGAATGGGGACTGGTCAGGCGGATTTTTTTCAATAATGAAAGACAATCTGGGTAATGTTGAGTCACTAACGTATTTGATGGGTTCTTTTCTCATGATTTTTTTTTTATTCATTGCTTCCGCATACGAGGGACATATCACACAGTCACTACAACGCATTACTTTATCAGGAAGAACCGGCAGCTTTGACTGATAGACAAAGTTTGGAAGAGCACATCAGACCGCAATAAATCATGGATTTTTATTGCACACGAGGCGAATTACAAAGAACGTACTGTAAGAGGACTTTGTGAAGAATGTTCACTACAAAACCAATTTGTTGACCCTATTTTTGAAAAGCGAAAGGTTGTTGGTTGGTAAACCAGACAAAGACGGGAGGGGTTTTCCATAATTTGGCATTCCGGGCAAAGAAAGAAGATCGAAAGGTTGAGGCCGGACATCTAGGTACAGAAACTAGATACAGATGACGGGCTGCTTGTGTTCGAGACCGGCTTTGAAAGATAATGGAAATAGGAATAGTCAACACTAACTCAGGGAGATGAAAAATCAAAATAATCTCGATAGAATGAGGATAATAAAACAACCGCCCGACGACGAGCAGGTGAATGCAGGTTAGATGCCAAAGCTAGGTTATCGATCAGGTGAATGGCTTTACGTTATACCCGGTCGAAAAGAGATGAAAAGGACGATGCTCTATCCCACGTGACCTCAGTATTCAAGTTTTCGACGAATTTGTTCTTTTTATGATAAAATAAGGTGAATAGGAATGAAGGTGAGTCTGGCGCGCGCAGCAATCTTCCGTAGTAGCAAGTTGGGCGACAGCGGATTGCTGTCTGTCACGTAAATTGGTCGACGGCGATGGGGTTTGAATGTCATACTCCGGACTCAGTAATCGGTTCATTTGATTAATTTCTTGGTCTTAATCAGAGTACAATTTGAACACGGTCAACTCGCGCTGCACCACGGTTAAATGTGTAGTTGAACACACTTAGTGTTTTTTTTAAGTCATTGACCGACGAGCGAATTCACTGCTATTTTGTAATTCTATTCCCCCCATGGATATGTCTACCTACTTCCCCGGCTGTCTTCGTACTTGCAAAACATTGTTTTACGCCGATAGTTTTTAATCTTTATTTAAACAAGCTTAATATGGTCTAGGATACAGGTCGTGCCCATCTAGTCAGCTGTCATGGCCTACGAGACTCGTCAGTTATCCTCACATCGTCCACCCCCTCCCTAAGTCGAGGGATAGGTAAATGCATGAACAAACAAACGTGTGCTGACAAGAGTGCCGGTATTCAGACGGTCATCGCAGCTATCCGTAGATTTTGGAGATATCCAGGTTTCAGCCTTTTCTCTTGCAATTCAATCCCGTTCCCTTGGGCAGTTTGCAATTCGTTGCATCTTCCCTCCCCCCAAAAATATCCAACCGTCGTAGTACGATAATTAAACGAAGTAGGAAATATTAATGTTATTTACTTTACTGTTCGTTTAATAGCATTTTGGAGGTTCATAGCGATCGATTTTTTGTAACCTTTAATTCAGATTCAATCGACTCTTCCGTGTGTAACGGACTACGAGTAAGAGTGGCTAGTTCATAACAGTAAATAAACCTGTCATGACCTGACCGATGAACTTGGTCGTGTAGGATGTGTTAAGCCTCTTGTCTGATGGGGTCCAATAGATCCATTCACTCAGTGGTTGGGGAAACCGTAGGACATGGCTAAGTGTCGTAAACCGTGGGCGCTCTTGTATTCGCACACATTGTTCATCTAATCCACACACTTCTAGTAGTTCTCTCCCTAATTTTGCATATCCTTTGTTTTGATTCCCGAATGAGCTTTCTGCCGGGAGATATCAACTGGAACGAGCGCATCCGGTGCCATTTTTTGGGTTGTTTTATCAGAAGCTGAAAATGTGCAAAGGAATGGTTGTTTCAGATCTGGTAGACATGGAGTGAACGACCGACTTTTATCCACATGTTGTGAAATAAAAGAAATACAAAAAGCATTCGCATTTAGTCATATTCGGTATTTTGTAAACTTTTCCCCACTGAAACAGGCATAACTTATCAACTTTGGCTTGGGCAACCTGGCAGTATCGCGCCCACAAACAAATCATGGACTCGGACTATCCACCTCTTCCTCCGTGATTGTACCATATTTTGTTCGGCACACAGTCAGAAACTAAACGGGTGTGAAATACACGCATGAATACATATCAACAATAAGCCTTAACCACAACATACACCGGTGGTGGTCGAGTGGTTTCGAACGTTTGCTCTTCACCTCGGAGGTCGGAGATTCGAATCCCCGCCACCAGCGGCTACTTTCGTCGTAGACACTGACCTATTGTCGTCCGACTTGTTACCACACTTGAACTGGTAGGACCTAATGTGGTTCTCTATTCCAAGTCTTGGGGTCTGGTTGCCGATTATCACTAATAGTCAAGTGGGCCTTTGTGGATGTGGGATATACCCGTTCCATTACACTGGTACGCAAACATGTAAAGGGGATAACCCAACTGCCAATACTGAAAGTGATGTACTCAGATGGTTCAGTGAGTAACTGAACAGCGGACTGAAAATCACTTTTATTAAGGAATGCGTCTGCACATCGCAAAGAGAAGTACACAATAGAAGAGTGAAGATGGGGAAGTCCTCCGCTTGCTGTTTTTCAGTCGCACAAACTCTCTTTATAGTATTCACCATGTCACTCGCGTTTGTTTCCAACGACACAAACAGTAGCACAGTTAGCGGAAGAAGTGAGCCCAACGTACTATCCTGTGTGTGTTATCGTACTATCAACGATATCTGCTTGTATACATCCTCAAGCACAAAACGGACCGCGAAAACTGTATTTCCGCCACTTACCTTTCATTTCACGATTTGCGTAGGTTGTATATGACTGGATGACTGTAAAATACAGCCACCTACAATGGTCGTTGACCCATTGTTGTCCAACCAGACATTTGTCGTCCCAATGTCCTCTCGTCAAACCCAGTGAATGGCAACTAAAAACGGTTATAAACGGTTTAGACACACACTCACCCTTTTGAAATCTCGAGCATAATGTGTTAATGCTCAGAGACTGGCATCACTGCGCATGACAGTGCAGGATTGTTCGCAGTTGGTCAACCGTAAACCGCAGAATCACAAACGACGAAATTCATCAACATCGTGTGTGTGCATGGGGCTGAACAGGGATAGCAAGATATTCCAGAACATTTTTGATTTTGCCCACACTCACAGCGCCACAAGTCCCCTTCGTGGTTATTAACCCTTGAATAAGGTCGATTCAGTCTTTTGTACTCGATTTTTCTCATTTTTACCACGTGGTTACGTGCTGTGAACCTGTTGTTTTTCTTTTAGTATTTTTACATTCAAATCAGGTCTAGGTCATAGGCTAACCACACGGGGTCAAGTTGTCTGAAATGTTCGAGTGCCGTTCTAGAGTGAGGATGAAATGGTCAATCACCGATGCGAATAGACGAATGGCCGCTGTTTGTCGTTCGATCGATCGACTGATCGACCCGCAGTTGGCCCTATTAGCCTAATGCGGGTATCAGCACATCTGATACATAATTATGCACGTTTCAACCTAGCACACCTATGTGAATGCACAGCACAGTTTGTCCGATCTGGCTCAAGCCTGTTACGACCGGTTGGATTTTACAGGCCTTGACCAGCAGTTTTTCGTTGTTCAGGTTATGTTTGCACGGTAACTCGGGTCGATCCGACCCACGCACATACAAACCAGGGCAAGCTGAGAGGACAATCGGCGTGTTTCATTGACCGAACCGACTTTCTGTCTATGCATTCATCGCGCGTGATGGTCAACTCGTCTCACGTCCCGTTGCGTTCTATCGTGTCTTTTAACCAGATCAATATGAATGTCCGGGCCCTCCAACGGTCCGCGGTATGTTTGTTAATGCCAATACGCACTTGCAGTGACCTCCACGACCCAACCCAAATGCTTGGGCCAACGGACTGATTACCGCCTGGCCCACAAGTCGGGTTGGGTTGACCAGGCGGCCAACCGGTTCATCAACCTACATCTTTCCCTTTGCTGTTGTAGTTTTAAGCACAGTAACCACCCACACCTCATTTACTGCTTATCTTCGCTGTCCTATTCGGTCTCTCCCCGCCTTGTCTTGTGTGTACGCCCAACTGAGCTGTATACAACCTAACTCCCTTCATATGTGTGGGTGCTGTGTTTGTTGCGTCGTGAATACCATGTCTGGATACTGTTAGTGTGCAGACAGGCGATCGTATACATCCGATACTGTGTACAGATAGACACAGACTATGCGACTGGGCCTGGCTGGTGTGTCGAGGGTCGGAATGCAAGTGACTGATTGACCGACTGACCGACCGGCTCATTGGCTGGTCGACTGATGGGCTGAGTGGTACGGTGAATGAATGAACGGTTCTCTTTTTCCAACATCTAGGTCATCCGGGTGCGGTCAAGATTTGAGGCGCACGTTAACTCGGTCACTCGGACGTGCATGCGCACGTTCGAGGTCTAGGATGTGCAAACCAGACAGTCAATGCTGTCCCTACCTCTACACAGCTACAACTACGGACAACGCCAATCTTATACACCGTCACGGTCGTGCAACTTGCCACGGACGTTAAAGTGCATGTCGCTACTACAGCCACAAGGTCGTTGGGTTCAATACACGTAGCCGTCGCACTGTCTCTGTTCCCACTGTTGTGGTGGCTTTAGCGGTTTCGTGGCTATGGTAGCTATATTGCCTCCGATAGAACAGCAACACGGAAAACGCAATACGAGCGCCGGTTGCCTACATCATATTATACATTATATATATATATATATATATATATATATATATATATATATATATATATATAGTCATGTCCCTCCTCCTCTTTACGTTTACCATACATTCACCTGCTCTTGTCTGCACACACACACACACACACACACACTAGCGTACGTACGCACGTACGCTACGCGGACCTAGAGACCAGGTCTGACCCAATCGAACCACGCAAATTCGCGTGCCAAGTGAGCTCGTGCCAATACGCAATGCACAAACAATATTGACGACATGATATCGGTGCTAATACAGGTACAAACCGAGCAGGTGAACCGACACCCAACACATCTACTTGACCGAGTGTGCAGAGGTGCGTTATGTTTTTGAATGGCTTCGGTACAACTTGAAGAGCAACTACTCACTAGTTATCAGTAGACACAGAGGAAAACTTAATCCTTTTACATGCAAAGCATGGATTGCCCGAAAGGTAATTCGTTTCGCTTCGAATGTGACAATTACTGTTTGTGGTTTTCAAGGACAGCCGGCGATGAATTTCCTCCTGAGCGCCCCCACACACGCTAAAAAAGTGTTCATCCTGTACATACACATATACCTCAGGCTTCTGTCATTTTTGTCTCCATTTGCTTTTACAGTTGTTTTGTGCGGCCTAATAGGAATCTTTGAACTATTCGCAGATGAAGTAAAATTCACATTTATTCTCCAGGAGACTCAGATAAGACAACATTTGCCTAGAGGGGGATTGGAAAATTTCTGATTTCCATGAAAGACCGAAACTATCTGGGCCAACTTATTTTTGATACAGACGAGCCATGTGGATCTACCATCCCATGGTTATATGGATTACCCAAAATTCACAAAATAGGCTTACTATTCAGACTGATTCGTTCATGATAAATTCAGTTTACCAAGAAGCAGCCGAATGATTCTTAGGAAAAAATTTAGTACCCATGCGCAGAAGTCTCACCAAATACGGATTCATATTTGTCTCACGGTTGGTTGCGAGTAGTAAATGAGATGGATGGCTGTCCTCTGGACCCCACCTTTCACCCGCAAACCTCAGGTCATCCGACCAACTTTGAATTCGGTAGCACCAGAATCAAGTTTCAGTCTTGTTAGAGCTCATCGGTGATGCATATCCTTCGCCACACCCAGGGTTTGAACTCGGACCTCTTCACCTCGAAGGCGTGTGTGTTACCACATACATATACAAATATCAAATGCGTAGCAGGTTTAAATGTGGATATGTTGGCCTATCCTGTGGAGAAGAGGTGATTTGGATGGTGGCATTGGCTTGGAGTTAACGGGACAATTACTATGTCTCCTTTTGAAGCTGTCGGGCTGTCATAGAGGACGACATCTGAACAAACTTAGCTAGGCGATTCGGATCAGCCCGGACGGAAGCGGAGTGGTGCAGTAGTAACACACACGACTTCGACGTGAAAAGGCCCGGGTTCAAACCCTGGGTGTGGCAGAGGATATGCACCACTGATGAGCTCTAACAAGAGCGAAACTCGAGTCTGGTGCTTCCGAGTGCAGGGTTGATCGGATGACCTAAGGTTTGTGCACGAGAAGGAAAGTCCTAAGGACAATCAATCAAGCAAAATACGGATTCCTCTGAAGTTGTCGAAACAATCGAATACTGAAGAATCAAATGTTTTCCCCGTGTGTAGTATGGTTGCTTATTAGCGTACCCATCTTAGATACCACGGATTTTGTGAGGAGACCAAAATAATCACTTACAAATTAACATACATCGGAATGGTCCGAAAATTAAGCACCTGAACCTACAAAAGTTATACAGATAAGAATACGAAGTAATTCTTTCTTAGATGTAAGTTTAACATTCTATTTCTGCTTAGCAGTAAACTGTATCGTGAAAGTGATGATTTGGCCATGAGGTCACCACTAGCCTCAGTTCTAGCAGACATTAATAGCGAAACTGGGTGGTACAATGTTACAACTGATGATCCGAAGAATGAGCTTATGGAAAATCCACTTGCATTTCTAACGGCAGAATGTCGCAGGTTCAGTTCCTGCTGGCAGTGTTCAACTTTTGGATGCGAAAGACGCAAGTGGATTTTCCATTATCAAAAATCCAGGCTTCTCGTGTCTATAGTACATTCAACGGAAATTAGTCTATATCGATGGTACGCAGATGACATGGATGGCGCTGATGCATAAAAGATGACACAAACATTCGTCAAGGTCCATAAAGCCATTCAATTTACTTTAGAGATAGAAAAGATCGGTACATTTGTCTTCCTAAATATTGCAATACACAGGAGCGTCAACGAACCAGCCGAACGGGAAGAAACATTTTTGTACCTATAAGACACAAACGAAGTCTCGTTCGACGTCTAGCTTTGCGGGCATGCTCAAAATAGATCCTAGGAAAGAACTGTACCAAACTGATAAGACGCTCTCAGAGTAAAGCGGATATTTTGTTCGTTTCATAGGTGTGACCCCAATTACGAAGTCTCTAAGAGGAATTTTTCTACCCACTTGTCATTCAAAGGAGATGCCGTACCAAACCTTGTTAACTGATTTTTAATACGTGATCTTAAAGAAACAGTCGACTCAGCTTATGTGTCTTGTGTGTTTAACAGCTCTCCGATAGTCAGAAATTTCAATAAGGATGTGTTATTAAAGCTGGCCACCTCAATAATGTATTCGTTCCGGTGAGTCTATCTTGAAGGGCTAAGGAGTGTTGTCCATCTTTTTGCCAATCCATGGAAAAGTGGACCACAGGAATTGCTATTCTCAGGTGCTTCGTGGTGGCAGTTCATCAACATTGTGTCCCCTGAGCCTCAGAAACACACCTGTCTACAAACACTGGTTACCGTAGAAGCAATTATCATCTTGTTTTCGCAGTTGCTTTGCGGACACAAAAAATCTCCGCCAAGTTATCCAGTTACTCTGACTGCAAGTCGATCCTTCTCACCTCCATCCCAGCGACTCAAATCCGAACAGTATGATTGTGAAGACTTAGTCGGACGGATCAACAAGTGCAGTGCATGTCCAATGAGTTCCGCTCGGAGGTTTCGAACCCACCAAGTCCGTCTTTCGTTAGACTTTTCAGGCAGGCTTTCGCATGGATGCTGTGAACGTTCACACAGTATGGTAAATTGTCTCATTAACAAGCTCGATCTCCCAGAAATGCCCGTTGTCTAGAAATATATCCCTTATTCGCTAAGTCCGTGCGAATTAGGTTAAATACACATCAAACATCTTGCTCTGTTTGTTGTTACTATTAATTAGCCTTCTTCATTTCCCACTATACTAAATCCTCGCCCTTCATATTACTTACTATTTTATACCGGCTTGAAGTCAAGCCTGGTGCCCACGCAACAACAGTGAGTACAAAAGTGGATGGCGCGAGGGGGGTACGGGGTGGGGAAGGGAAACAGGAAAGCAGCCGGTCATCGTACCAGTGATATCTCTCACGCTTGTTTGCGTTGTGGGCTGTTGTACAATTCCGTCGCCGGGTCCAGAGTAAGCCTTTTTACTCGAGGATGCACGTCTAACCTTTGTGCAGCCAAGCCCGTCTTGCAAGACAGCAGCATTGGTCCCGATGAACTGATTGTCAATTGTACAGTTCATTCGCCTCTTCTGGAAAACCTTGTCGGTTAATTAGGACGCGACAGTGAGCTGTGGCCTTGTTTAGTGGCGAGCCCCAATCCCCACTTCATGTTACCTATTTTTTCTCTCAATTAAACAGTGTTTATGTGACGAGTGAGATTGACCGGTGCTGGTGTGTTTTCAACTTGCTACCTCAACTCTTATCAGACACCAGTGTCAACCACTCGAATGTTACAGAAACAACTAACCTTCCCTATTCGACGAATCGCCCGTAATTTATGCATGCTAAACCTGGTAGGAGACCAGTAATCTGTCTCATTTCGAGCCCTAAATTTCTAATCCATGCTTGTTTTTTCATTGAATAGTTTGACTATTCTATCCAATAGCCTGTCGTCGGGACAACACTATTTCGATCCAATCACAACTAAGCAACTAGTAGCGATTGGCACCGAACCGTGTCAGTGTGCTCTGTACACCGTACCCCTCACCTTGCGGATTGTTGCACTATTGTTACCATGGCGCCCTTACTAAGTGGGGCGAGACAAGGCAAGGTTAAGTCGAACCGATATGTAGATGACAGTACTGTCCAATGGACCTGGGCCTTTTGTTATTATCAGTGCCGTGGCACCTCGTGCACTGACACTGATGCGCGCACACACGAGCGGGCATGCGCACACGCTAACATACACGCACACACACACACACGTCTTGGTCCACACGTGCCTCATTTGCTGTTTTCTGAGGCGGTGGCAGGGATTTGTCAGCGCATGGTAGTCTCCTTATCCAACCCCATCAGTTCCAGTAAGTCTATTGATCAGTTAATTATGCGAAAGGTCAACAGACGAAGTCTGTTCTCGCGTTATCCGCTGGCAAGTCGATTACGAGGCCGATCAGTTAGAGTAGTAGTAGTATTAGTGATAGTGTGGTAGAGCGTACATACTACTTGCTGATTAAATAAGTAGGTGATTTCTCAAAACACAAGTATGGACAGTAATGGAGCGATAACAGACATGACCATATCGCACAAACTGAACGGAACAAGATGAGGAAAGGCATACACACCACACGATTACATTTTCCGATAGGATTACGACTGTCTTCAAGTGGACTGGACTACTGCTATACAACTGAGCATTGTTGTTACATTTGGTTGATTTTGGTGACGTCTGAACCAGTGAATTTCTCTAAACAACCTATTCACTAGGCACGTCTTCTGGACTATAACAGCAGTAGTAGTAGCCGTAGTGTAGTAGTGTTCTTGGCGATGATCTCTAGGTCGCTAAACCAGTTGCAGTTCGATCGCGAACTGGTCCATGGCCCACAGTGGTATCACCACAACCTGATTCATCTTAGCGCTTTGCCTTTGGGGCCGTACACAAATACATTCATACATGCACTGTGTAATGTATTTACAAACACACACACACACATACACGCACACAAACTCATGTTGGTAGTTGCACGTGCATGTAGTGTTGTGGATGTTCTATTCACTCAAGCCCACGTTCACTCATTCCAGTTTGTGCTTATGTTTATCGGTTTATCTGTCTGGTTGTTGCGTTAGATGTTTGAGATGGTTTTTCGGGCTTTTTGTTTCCCTTGTCCTCGTTTCGCTTCATTCATTCATGCGGTCTCAAAGGTCTGATCAACGGGTCTAACCCAACCTCGAACCCGTGCCAGTCGGTCGTTGACCGAGTGCGTGCGCGCGCGCGAGCGAGCGTGTGCGTGTGTGTGTGCATGCACGCACGCACGCCAATAATGCGCGTTCTACTTATTGTCTTCGTGGTCAGCCAGCCAGCCAGCCAGCGTGGCACGGCAACTACCACAGTCAGTCCGAAAATGTCCTCTGTTGTCTGGTTAATAGGTCAAACATTGCTGTACTGTCTCATTCTCTCTCTCTGTCTGTCGATTAGTACCACCCGCCTTCCCATCTAATGCATGCGATGCGCGGCTGATGCGTCTGTGTTCTCGGTTTGTGTTCGTTTGTCAATCACGGATGTATGGCTCGCTATGCCGACAGACAGACCGATCACTTTGCCTATCCCTCCACGCTCATCAGTGCCTTGCGTGTGCGCACGTGTGCATTCTATTACGTCAGGCGTGACCGACATGGCACTGGTTGTATCGGTGGCTGGAATCGCTTTGGAATGATGACTACCGGGTTCCTTCTACGGATAACCTCATATTTTCCCGCCCAACACGAACCACCGATCCCGTGTTGCCTCATCACGTCTCGAGAATCAATGTCCTCTGGGTCCCTCTGTATTATTGCTCAGCTCAACGACGCACATCATGCGTATCCTGCTCACAAATCGGTATTGAGCAAACGAA
>CANUEZ040000043.1:51115000-51215000 GCA_948099385.1 Fasciola hepatica
GCTTCCACGGATTTATATCTTGCAGGCGACGAAAATCTCACAACACCATTTTAATTCCGGCACGCTAAAACGGGTTTTTGTTCGTACCTCTTCAGTAACGGGAGATTCAGTGGAAAACTAGATAGGTGCTACTACATATCTGTGGAGGGACAATACTCAACAATATCCATTGGATTTATGATGAAATTGTATTTTTTCTATCTCATTTCTACCACCCTATCAAGGTCTGACAGTTCCTCGCAGTCGCTTTTTGCCGGTAAAACTCACCGCTGACCTACTGTTGGTAATGTCCAATCTATATATCCTGGAAAAAGGTCGTATAGTTCCATCCCCACTACGAAATTTCCCCACTCTACCACTTGTTAAACTGGGAAAACATTTTAGCAATATTAAGGATTTCCGCGAAAGACTAAAGAGCATCCCGGATATGCTCGAACTGGATCATCTTACTGTTTCTGGTGATGTACATTTTGACAAAAATGTCACATTAAAGGTAAGTCTTTAGTCATCAAGTACAAGTTTGATTTGTACAATTAGTTAATCACAAGTGGAAGCTCTCCGCTCTTAGAGAGGTTCTTATCTGAGAAATCTGCATCAGTGACTTCATTCTGTCCGTGTATAATGATTACATTCTTTTGACGAAAAATTAAAATTTGAATGTATGTGTACAGGTTCCTTCAGTATTCATATCGTTCCTAATTACATGTCTTAGCGTCATTCAGAGTTATCGGATAACGCCATGGCAAGAATGACTAAAAGAATTAAAAGAAGTGTGGCCGACTGAATTGCTTGTGCAATCAATTTAACGCTTCCCTAAAACTGAGGAGTCATTAAATTATTTGCTGTGAGGTTATGAAACCTGAAGTGCACTCACGAAACATAATACCCAGTTAGGGATTATTTTAAGAGATCCTTAAAAAATATGCAGAGTTGTCTCGTGTTTTGTATCCTAATTTGACAGAAAGTGTTTACACAACAATTCATTTAGGTGAACTACACTGATGCGAACTATTTACTAATAACGTATAGCGGTAATCACCCATCTCACCATGCAATCCTTCCTTTGGGGTAAAGAAAATCCCAAAAATATCCTCCAGGCTCATGAGCCAAGGATGGTAATGGATAAAAAAGTTTCCGAGGTATTGACAGTGGCAGAATTTATAACACTCTTCCAAAAATGTTCACTTCTATTTCTGCTGTTCCACTTTCATCATCCAGATGAATGCAGGAAGCTACGGGTAGTCATGACAGTCAAATTTATAATAAGTCTTATCGTATGAGCATGGGTTCAAACTACATTCCTCGAATAATCTATATTAACTGTGATGAGTTAGATAGTACCAAGGAAACAAGCGGGAAACATCCGTCCCCTAATCTTTCTGGAAAAGCCGCTCAACTGAACTTTTGATCAACACATACTGGAAGAATTTCAATACAAACAAAAAAAATCGATTTCGGAGAGACTTTTTACTGTATACAACAAATCAGGCACATTCAAGATAACCGAAAATCAGTTATGTTCCGCACGGATTGTCATACCCTAGAACGGAATATAGAATCAAATGAAAGCAACTTACAAAAAATATGCTGGGAATAAACTTGAATAAACTTACAGTTACCACGAAGTTCACGATCAAAACTTCAGTCAACGGCTAAGGTTCAGTTTATGACCAAGATTTAGATAAAAGCAACCAAGTGAAACCTCTCAAAAGAGAGTCAATTTAAAATGGGTAATATTGTTCGCAATTAGTAATTCCAATGAACGGAACACGCTTCCTTAAAATCATGTATACGACCTTTTGAATAGGTGTTCAAACTAACATTGGTTTGTCGTGGAGTGACACTAATCACCGACCAATAGGACTGATGGCAGGGGGCGCTCTTTCTTCCATGATTTTTGAACGAAATATCATTTACAATTTTTTACTTTCAAGTTTTAGAACAACGGTACCTGTCGTGGTTCAGATGGAATACGGTTTAATCCAGAATCCGCAGACAATGTATTAGTTTGTGCAGCTGAATACCATACAGTAGTTGAAGAGGTCTCATTAGAGATTGGCCAAAAACGCAGTCGTGAACCGGAATTTTGGGGGTAATAATATAGTGTAAATAATACTACACATGACAGTAACAGGTATATGAGTAAACCTTGTGAATACGAGGACGCCAATGCTCGTGACATACAGCCTGTCTCCCAATAGCTCTAATGAGTAAGTACGGCCACTTCAAACAACCGTAATTCATGCTTTTGGTACAGTTGTTCTGATCACTAACTATTTCCGAGTGGGAGTCGAATCAGTAGGAAATCAAAACAACCAAGAGTATTAAAAAAGTAAAACAAGAATTTCTGATAAATGTATTGAACAGATAAATAAAATATGTTAATACAAGAGCATTGCTTGTTACGTGTCCTTGTCAAATCTTCCAGTTTATTGAGACATACAATAAGTGAATATCTTGAATCTTGCTAAAAAAAGCCTAGAAGGTCCTAGATGTTCAAGTTCACTGATAAGACTATTCATACCCGTCCTTCATCTCATGAATGGACTAACCTCGCTCATCCTTCAACCCCTACCCTGCTTCGCAAACACTGATCACCGAGAAAGCTTATTGGAAGGCATACGCAAGACAAGTTCGAACCGCTGTAGCCTAATGAGATGTAGTGTTTCACTTGACAATTTAACTCCAATGTATAATTCTCGGAGCCTTATCTCAGTATTACTAAGTTGGTGTTCTTAGCGATGTTTCAATCAAAAATCTTTCAGCATTCTAACTTTCAGTCCTTCCATTTGCTTCATAAATTTTCGCTCTTTTTCACGTTAACGTACTTGTTTCCTGACTGGTTTCACTGGTAGAATATAATAGAATCCTACAAAGCACCTCATGAATTTTTCAGATCCATCAAAATCAACTACTAGAAACGTATTCCAAAATCGGTTTCACAAGATCTACGAAGTTTATCAACATATTTTTATCTGCAGAAGGTACTTTATCGTGGCCAGGTAGCGTTCCTAAAGTGTTTTAATGCGTGTTTATGTAGCTACGTTCTGATGTTCTATCATCTAGATGGCTTACAGAAGTGATTTCAAGTTCCAGTCAACAAAATGATAATTTTCGTATAAACGGTGCTGCTTATTGTTTGCTTTATTTGATCTCAAACAGGGGACTGTGATAATAATTGCCCGTGAGAGTGAACAGATCGATATCCCTGTCGGTGCCTATCTGGAGAACAAGATTATCACGGGAAATTTGCGTGTTCTACCACATTGAAATAAAGGAATAGCAACGTTCAGTCTTCTGTCGTCTCGTTTCAACCGTCCTCTGTCCCTCCCGACTGCAAATCCTGCGTGGTGGGGGGGAAATACTATCAGCCACATTTCTGCAAACTGAATGACCGAGGAACGAACGAATATGGGTTTTTTACGAGTCGTTAAATCATTATTTAACCTCGTCACATGTATCCTTCCACTCTGTTGGATACCGATCCCCTTTAGCATCTTTCTTTGGGTTCGGTTCAAGACTACCTTTTTTCCGGCTACTTAATTCAGATTTGGAACAAATGGACTGATAATCTTCGGCAAAACAACAATTCTTTGTAGTATTTCCCGGCAATTCGACCTCGCTAGATCCGTTTCACTTTTTGTTTGATCCTGATGAGGTCATTTTGTGGATGTTCTACGGTTGACAGTCGATTTCTACTCCACAGGAAATCCAGAAGAAAAAAAAACAGTTAGACTTTTCTGTTAGAATTACATTAGTTGGTCGACCGACGTCCAATAATTTTATCCTCTCTTTAGGCGTCGACCGAGGACAATCAATCCCATCCCAGGCATGAATTTTAAAAAAATAAGCTGGATTCAAGCACGTATGGAATCTTGCTTACTCGCACACTGTCGACATTTATTTTATGCGAGTAAAGCGGACGGTTCTCTCGTGGATTAATTGTAAAAACCTAAAAAGACCTCGTGAATTTGACTTGATAGTCATATCAACATTCCTTATGTGTTAGTAGACACTTACATTTCATGGAACAGATTTAGGTTTCAGGTGTTTATTGGTTGTTGTTAAAAACTACTAAATTAGACAGTCCAGACTTTCATTAAAATGCTAACCAAAGCGTAAGGAAATGACAACACATTAACATACGGAGTGAAGTAGACAAAAATTGCTCACGCCCAAAGTACCGGGACCTCCATCCCAGTATCCAGGGTCTGGTTGTTAGTTATCCCCAGTAGTGCAGTGGACCTTTGAGTTTTTGAGGTTAAGCCCGACCACTGCACTCATGAGCAAGCGTGTAATTTTTCTTAAGATTACATAGTGAATGACCAGAAACATTTCGTGATCTTTATCCTGCAGCAAATGACAATGGGGTGTGCTTTATGGAACATTGTGTTGCCCACTACTTGATATAAACAGCTGCTAGTTTAGTAAGGTATGAAGAGGTGTAAGAGTTTATGAAAATAGTTAATACGCAGCTCCAGCACTTACCTCCCTACTGAAAACCATGGATGGCTTGTTTAGCTATTTCATATTTTTTGCTAATCATAAGCATCCTAATGGGAATGAGATAGTCGTACGCGACTTCTTTGCTTCCTAGTGTTGAACTGAGGGTAAGAGTTTGCTGGCTTAACTCCTCGGTGTACAGTTAGCACTGTTATCACCTGATGATGGAAATTTCCCACTTTTGAAAAAACCCAATTCTAGTTTTGGGATTTTCAATATCAAATAACAGAAATAATACCTTCCCCCGTTACCTGTTAAATCAGCCCCTCGAACGGCCTAAAAACAAGGCCATCACGAAAAGAAGGCCCAAGAAGACTGAGTTTAAGCAACAATATCGTAATATTGCCCGAATACGGTGTAGATACCATACCAGCAACGTTAATACTTGGTCCAGGATTCCAGGAACCAAAAATTAATTTTGTAATTACTCGCCGAATCTGGACGGGTTGTGAGGGTTGGAGCTTAAGTGTACTCACAGCAGACTCCTTTGGTGTTTACTGTTCTCCGAATAATATAACTCCCGCAAGACTGTTGGAAGAAGTCACTCTATGATGCGGCGAAATGGTATGCAACAGCTCACTATCGGACTCGGTCGTCCAGTACGTGTTACGCGAGAATCGAACCCTGGAGGTGGTTGACAGTCTGACCACTGCCGAACAACAAATAGGTGATCCTCATCAAGTGGTACACCCGGACTAGTTTGCATGCATTCTACTTATTCAAGTTATTCTGAAGATGATCGTGTATTGCTTAGTTCCCCGTTGACTTGTTGGTGCGTTGAATGGGATCACAGGTAAGAGCAGTTTATTTGGACATGCAAGAAATACCAGTTGGCACAGTGGAGTCGGTTGGGCTTATCTCGAAAACAAGTCCTATTTTTGTTTCCACAAACTGCAGTACAAAGGAGCCATGGCTCAGATAGCTTACAAGGATACATATGTTTTCATTAGATACAGGGTAGTACACTGGTTGATAACTTCGAAATTTGTCTGAACAATTTCGAGCCGTTTGCTTCCATTCATTTCCTCTCAAAGTTGACGAAGTCATTTCACGAATTGCTCATTCCGGATTAAGCGGAGGCGTAATTCAAGAAATTCCAATAACAATGCTAGTGTACACCATTCGCTGTGCAACAACTGATCAGTCACACGTGTGGAATGCGTGTTGGCAACTTGGGTTCAGATTAGTAAGGCTTTTTCGTCATGATCAGAAGAATGAATTGAAAATGCGGAGGCTGATTTCATAGGCTACTCAAAACGGTTGTGGATAATACGGACCAGAAGAAAAATGTGGCATCTTCCTACTAGTCCAAATTGTTATAAAAATCAATAAATATGATAGTTTTCGTAAGTTAAATTTAGAATATTTTTACCTGAATGAGTAAATTTCCGCTGAGCGCTGCTTTCAATGCCCTAGTTCACAATTCGAATGTAAGGAGACGCAAGGCAAATGGTTCCGTCGACCTTAGCCCCGTATGCTTCAGGTATCATCGACTTTTAAGTTAAGTCGTATTCACTGGAATTGTTTCGTTATCTTTATAAAATGTTGCACTCTCTCGTAAAAGCTTCGCGTTAACTGCACCTGACCCTTCGTAGCTAGTAATCTCCAAAGCATTTTGGGTTATATTTCCTCTCCGTGAGTAATTTAGGAGAATCAACTCACTAAGTTCACCATTTCGTATGTGGCATCGACGCACAAACACTCAAAATGTGAACCACAAGTGAAAACAACAAGACTTATTGGTATACATGGAAACTACTACCATAATGCTCTATTCGTATACTATCAGTCTGATCATAATGAGCTGGTTTGCATCCCTCGTCAGTAACTTATTTCAGATTTGTAATCACAGATTGTACCGAGCCCGCTGTGATGCAACTAGTTATCTAGTGCTCTACTCTGTGTGAAATTTTCACCTGCAAAGTTCAATGGGGCAAGTGCTCGTTGACTTATTTCTCTAGCACTAAAAATAGATCGTCAAACCTAATCAGAATAAAAACTGTTTTGGGGCTTTTTTACATAGGAATCTTTAAAGTGTCCATGGTTTTGGTACTGCAAAACCCTACAATAAATGGATAGTTAGTCCCACGAAAATAAAAACGAACATCATCCTGTAAAGCGCGATCTAAAGAATTACCCGAAGGTGAAGTGGTCTTCTCGGACCGACTTCTGATCTGACGGACCAGAAATAATCATTTTTCGAGCCCAGTAAGTTCCGAATGGTTCGAAGTGCATTGAATAAAAATCCCCTGACAAGGCTGTCCAAGATCTAGTGCAGTCCATATAAACCGGCTTGATGGCTCCAACAACCTCAAAGATATTGCAATGAGTTTCCTTGTGAAATATGTAACTTAAGTCAAGCTTTTGTGAATCCTCGAAATCTTACAATAGAGTATACAGTGCAAACTGATACCAACGATAGAACCTGAATATCTCCGCGAAGGCAACATGTGACCAACTCAATTGGGCTTATAATACTGATTTTTAATCGATCAAAAATGGGGCAGCTTACTTTGCTGCGTTCTTCTCCTCCAAACAAAGTGTAGGAATTCGCAGAAAAACTTTCTCCCGCGAATATTTTCTGTTCTTTCAGCGTTCTTTTTCATCAAAATACAAAGAGTATTACTATCCCAATGGTATGCGATTATTTTGGCACACAGCATCGTGTTTTAACATCATGTTTTCAAAGAGTATTGTGAAAAGCGTCTATGCATTTAGGGAAAGACCCTGGGCAACCTCTATCACAAGCACATAATTGATGTGTTATTAGAAGTTCATATCTCTTTAATCTAAGAAATTAGTGAGATTTTATGGCTCTGAGTGCAAATTTCTCCGTGATAGCCAACAAGAAGTGGGTGTTTAACAAACGACGCTCATATAATCCTCATTTCAAGGTTACATATTCTGCACGAATCAGCATCGTTTTTTCATCTTGAGCCGAAGGTCAACCACGAGATTGCTATTGAATCGTGAAACTATATGTTTATCTCTAAAGCAATTTCCATTGTTCTTACTTCGTTTTTAAGTAAACATGTGATCAAAACATCAAGAAAAAGAACCGCTCCTGACAGAATCGGCGTTTATTCATCACTCATCAAAACCATTTGTGTCGACCTTGATCTTCCTGGTTTTAAAAAAGTTGTTCATGTTTGACAATTTAGAAAACTCGGACTTACAAGGTTCAGGGAAATTTATCACGATAATCATGGTCATTTGAGTCCAGTTGACCAGAGAACATTGCAGAGCCAGAGTTGACAAAATCACCTAACCAACCGTCGTCTTTTGTAGTGTGAAAATTTCAGGAATGAAAACCTCATTACGAGGAGAATATTTCTCCGCTGGAGTTTCGATAAAGCCGGCAATCGGTAGTCTGTATGAAAATTGAGTTCCTGTTCTTGAACTGCCCGTCTTACTTTATTGTGTAAAGTCAGATTACTCTAATGTGGAGCAGATCGCTTTGGCACTATCAACTTTCCAGTGTGTGCCTAACGGAAATTAGAGTCTGTAGAGCTGAAGTTTGAGCACCTCTAATCGCCACTCAGTACCCTATTACACAATTTTTATTCCGGTGGCCTAAATTACTAACTGACGCATACTGGAAGAGATTCATGCCCAACCAATGCCCGAGTATAGTTAACAGCAGACAGATATTAAGTAGTTTTAACTTATGGTTCAGTTCATTAGAGTCTGATCCACCACAATGTATTCACTCATTCAGTGCGGCGATTTCAGTTGCTACCTCTCGTCAGGAACTTTATTTGGAAATAAAATTAATTGATAGCGTAAAAAGGTAAGGAAACAACCACACATAGTCAAGGTTATACGAATTATTCCAAACAATGAATTTTAAGGTCTAGCAAGTCGAGCATCTTTTTCGATTCTTGCAATGTTATCAAAGAAAAAACTACAAAGTGGACTTACTTTGATTTTTTTTAATATTATCGGTCACTATTAAGTGAATACCTGGACAATATCATGAGGAAAAATAAACAAATATGGATCTGGGGCGTAATCGTGATTTTCTTGCGCCAGTCATCTCTTAAAATTATTTCAGATAATTTATCCTTTCCATGACAGCTCGTCATTAGTGCACCACCACTATAGCGACTAGATGAAGGCTAAAACAGAGACTGGAAAGTGTATGAGCTTCGAACAATGTTGGTTTCATGTTTTATCTTGAATATAGGGAATATTGTACCGTGTGATATGTCATTCTGTAGAAATTCAATGTCCAACTACTGCAACAATCCAAGTAGCAAGCTTTGTATTCCACCGATAGTATCCGAGGATTTGCTGAGGACCTATTTTCAAATGACTTGTTTCGACTACACAGCTTATATATAACAACGATGACACTGCAGTATCTGGTAATCACACGAACTTCAGGCCAAATAAAGGTGATATGAACAATCTAATAGTTAAATGTCAGAATTTGGACTCCACTCCAAAGTGAAGACTTTCGAAGTGATGGCAATACCCGACGCTGTTAGCGAATAATAAACGTTTACCCGTAACGAATCACATGAAGTATCAGTCGTTTGATCGTTTCTGAAACATCTCCGACTTCGATGGATTCAGCGCTTGCTTGTAGTTCAGAAAAATCATCTGTGAATCTCTTGCAAAATTTATGCACCAAATATACATATTTTCACTAAGATCTAACTTGAACCGTCTGGAGTTTAAAAGGAAATTTTTCATTCAAGAGTCCACAAATGAATCACAACTGTGACTTCTGTTGGTTATTCGTGTCTGGGTCACTGTTAACCCAAAGAATAATGAGGCTGCATGTGCAAGCCCTCATATTAGTAGTAAGTAGTATGTAGATGCATACCTGACGAGCGGCAACAACAGCGAAATCGGTCGTGTGCTTCGGCGGGTATTTTTTCCACACGTTTACATACACCCTTCTTCGGTTAATATATATATATATATATATATATATATATATATATTCAAATTAGATCCTAGTGTGTATATATGTATAGAATAACCGAGGAAAAGTGTAGAATTGGCGACAAAGTAAGCTCTCTTTCAAGGTTTAACAATGCAAACGCTTCTGTGTACGACTTCATCCTATGTCCGATAAGTTATCATTCCGTGCACACTTTATTCATCTTAGGCCTGAGCAGTTGATCACGGCATGCCTCGACCGGAAACTTTTGACTGACCCGAAGCCGTATTACGAATTCAAAACCCGGGTGTTTTCTCTAGGCAAACCAAATTCAGTTCCAGTAACTGCGAAAAGGAGCTGACAAAGTAAAATAGCAATGAATGCCACCGATTTGTGCCCCCAAATTCACGATCAATAAATGACATCAAAGTGAACAACAGAATATAAATGACGAAGAGTTTTGAGATTCCATGCTTCCTTTTTGTTTAACATTTTCTTTCACACCCCTATATTCTTGCATGATGTTCCCGTTGATAAAACCTCGGGTTTTAGAGCTCTTATACTTTGGTAATCGATCCAACTACGGAATAACCTTCTTTTTTGTTCTGTTACCCGAGAAGCTCTTAACCAAAAGCACAATCAGAGGGAAATCAAAATTCGCTGGCGGCTTTTCTTACATGAAACCGCCAAAATAACTGGAAATGCGTACAGCTGTGTTGCAGGTGAATAACTCCCAATAATCAAGTGAATTTAAAGCTGATCTATCCCATGAGCGAATGACGCTCGGCATACATCTGAGGAAAGGATCTTGTGACAAAAGAGCTCACAGTTTGTTTATTAAATATTCATTCGTTTCCCCGTCTTCTGCTCACCCCCACGATCTACGGCAAAAGGATTTGCAGATACAACTGGCTGGCTATCAGTTTCATTGTGATTTGACAAATACACAAATGGTACTGTAGAACTCATGAGCAACTCGTGTGCAACCTACTTACTGTTGCGAAAATCGATGAGTTCTTTTCGACCACATTACTCAGTGTGCATGTACGCTTTTGCACCAGGGCGTTTGTAACGATTTGCCTTGAACTAACTATATGTCATATGACATTGTCTACCGTTCACATGAATTGGTTGTCCGAGCATTGGCTGAGATTGTGTAGCTGGGTAGGTCATGCACAACGCTGAGTATCGAAGTGTTAAATCAACGGTGATTTTGTGACACACTCAGGGACCAATCATTTTTTCCGAAATCTGAAAGTGACAAGCAAGTAAGAACAGGAAAGGCAGTTTGAATGTTGATTTTTTGTACTCTCCCCTCTCCTTTGCCGTGTGACAGTTCAATTGCCTTACCACATTTGTTCTACCAGACTTACTTCTGTTCGACCGGATGTATCCACTGAGTCAGATGGCAATAAAGCATACAGCTTCTAATACATACCAATATACAATGTAGACAAGGTTGGAAAAAAACGGAAACACGTATTCGGGATAGCTCTGTCGTCGATTGTGGAATCACGATAATGGGATCCAGATCGGTTATATTCTCCCTTGGAAAACCTAAACTAGTTCACCCTCCCTTTTGCCCGTTCTGAAAATATTAGCAGTGACTTACACATTGAATAAAATTAAAAATAGACAATAAATATACAGGATGATAATAACGGAATTAAGACGAAAAATATGTGAAAAAAGTGTGGGAGGAGAACAATTAAGAAGAATTTCCATGTATCATAATTTTTCGAATCGTATCATCGTACATTTTTCAATGATTCCTCGTGCAATCGCAAAGCTCAGCCCGCCAATTAAAACCCTGAAAGTTGTTTCGTTGGGCTTGTCAGGTATTGTCACTCTAATTGCAAATTCACGGAACCCCGGTTTGGACTTGGTCCCAGAATGATTGATTGTAAGCCCCACGTGTTAACCCTATGCCATTCGGATTGGTTTTCAAGAATTAGTTACGCGACAAAGCTGCAGAATAAGAAGCCCGTTCTTCATTGGTTTTTAACCGTCACCGCAGCCCCTCACTAAAACATCTGTCAAATCTTGGGATGAACTCCTCTTTTGGTGGCCTAGATGAAACGAAGAAATTACAAAACTTTCGATAGAGCTTGGCTACTTGATCAGTTTGAGTAACAGGTCGCTAAAACTAATTGTGAAATGCAGTGTTGGTATTCAACTAATTTGCTGTCACAGCCTGGCATGTAGGATTGTGGATCCAATCCATTCACCGTGGAACTAACCGGACTGATTGTCTGCTGTCAGACTCACCCCTATACTAAGCAAGCCAGAGCACTTATCTGTCACTGGATTTGGACGTGTGAAATACGTCATCCTCAGAAAGAAAGCGAAAGCGAGAGTTCGATTCCCGAAAATGAATATCTCTGAACTAGCCTCACTAAAGCAAAGACGTTTCTACTAAGGGTGAAATACTTGTACAACCGAGCATTCCTTTGCTTTGTTCAGGGGACTGAAGAAAGCAACATGCATCATTTTATAGCAGTTCACATCTCCTTTGCATAAAAGGTTCATTAGTTATATTATTTCTCATTGCAAACGCTCATTGGGCTGATTTCTGTTTGGTAGCCCACCTTGGAAATCGGATTCCAGATATTCTATCACTAGACAAGTTAATGTCGGCGCTGACAGTTGAGTAGTCCTGTTTGGTAGAAAAAAACTTCACCTTTCCTGCTACTGAAACCCTTCTTTTTTGATTACTTCGAACACCGTTGCCATTTTTATCCAACTCAACGAGCGAGAAAATAAAATTGGTCTCCCTCGTTGAATGGAATACAGTTTTATCAGCAAGTTTTACTTTAATGACCCTTAAAGGTCCCAGATAGACCACACATTTGTAAAAGTCAGTGGGTTTCTACCCGATTTGAAAGTTCCGAATCAATCACTCAGTCTTTATTCCCTCTTCTTCCGTGAACAGTGAGGCAGATGGTTCGCAATCACAGGTGTACAAGGGAAAACAATTAGTTAACCTCAGTCGTTCCGAGGTCATCAATGCATGACCCTTGTACGAGACTGCGAAATGTTACTTTCGAATTCACTCCTTCCTCTTTAGCCGAACGACCGATTAGTAAGAACGTTGATTGTTAGACATCATGGAAATCAAGATCTGAAGTATGTCCCCTGTTAGATTAGGTTTTTCCCCTAGTTTATTGTTGCGTATGCTGCGGCAGTGGAACCAGAAACGTATGCTTCTGTATGAGGGTGCTTCTGTAATTAGGAAGCTGAGACTCAGATTGGAAGTTCACAGCAGATGGCAACAATAGATCAGGCCTGGTACAGGGCTTGGTGACAGTCTAATAACTGACCGGTAGTGGTGCGGTTAGAACCTCGTCCCATTGGACCACTACCGAACCAAAATAAATGAAAGCTGTCAGATTTCTCCGATCAAAATGAAAGACTACGCTCACTCATACATTTTGACTATTGTCACATGCTTTTATCTATCAATCGCCGAAGTAATGAACAACTGATTGTGTGTCTCGGCAGCACTAAGTTTGACACTCTTCTTACAAGTGTGTTTTATCGATCGTCTCTGCAGTGGATTTCCACGTTTATCTGTAAATCTTAGATTTATAGCGTTTGCCCGTTTATTAAATAAATCATAGAAAATGTCATCATTTCTTGGGCAGTGAAAACTGACTGGATAGATTTTAAAATAACATATTTCCTTTAAACGCAGCATTGATCCCCGTCAGTCTGTTGCGTGATCTATTCCGTTACCTTTTCAGCTTCGACCTCTCAAACTCCTTTTATCTTTCTTTGGTTTGCTTTATTTTAATAACATAATGGTAAAATATTTCGGAAAGAGACTTGCAGCCAATTAAAGGCTACCCATTTGGAAAAGTCACTGGTGGATTTAACCCCTGGATAGAAGGGTCTAATGCTCATTAGAATGAGCTTTTTAACTCCCGCCGATCAGTTAGATCATACATTGTTCTCGTTAAATTACTTTGGAATGGTGGATACTTCAAGGCGGAATAACGCGCGTTTCAGTAACATGGTAAAAGACATATGCATAATCCGAAGCTCTCCGAAAATGATCCCATATTACTTAACAAACACTGAAACATATGGCGTGTTTTCAAGCTATATAGCAGTATGGCTGTGTCAAAAAATGTTTCATAACCGTGTCATTTCACGGCAAATTGAAAACGATTCCTGACTTAAATTGTCAGAGTACAAACAATACCCAAATCAGCATACAGACCATTGGATTCCGTGCTGAGTCTTTTAGATTCCGGTCCACTTCCACATTCGGTAACCTCTGATTAAAAATGTCTCCCATTCAAAAGTTTTCTACTATAGTCGCATAATAAATGAAGGAAATCGGAAGGTTTATTATTACAATTATTATTATAACACTGGGATATCATATTTTCCTGTCCCTTCTTTTAGGATCATTTTGGTTCGTTTAATTTGTTCGTCCAACCCACCTCCTGAAGCAACCAATAATATGCGAAAAATAGTTGCTTGTCATGATATCTTATTGCCTTTCAATTCAACTTTACCTCCCCGAGTGAGTTTCGGAATGACATCAACAACGGCTCGTGGAACTGAGGTAAACAGTCAAATCTCATCTTGATGTTTGGCATATTTACCTAATATCAGTAAAGTCTTGAAAAATATACAACTCCTAAATGGTTATTAATAAGTTGATTTCGGCGGGCAAAGTGCAACGGAAACAGATTTGACTTTCCGTATTTCTTCATACACTAATACTCATATTTCTGAGCAATCTCGAGAACTAATACTTTACTAATCCTTTTGATGAAATTTGTCAATTTGATTAGTATGAAATCAGCGTCGATGGTAATATGATTCATCACCTAGTGTCAACGTTCTGCTCACAACTGAAATCGTGGAAACTCCGCAAAGATGTCTCATTCGTGTTGTCACGACTCATTACCGAGGCGTATGCACCGACTGTCAACTGGAGCTCAAATCCGCAGTGAATGATTATGAGCCATACATGTCACCGCTGGTGGATATGTCCTACTGATAATTCCCAATAATGACTAACCAACAGAGCAAATTTTCCATGGTTTTCAATGATGAGCGGAGTGTAGCTACTACATGATGAATCACGTGATATACTGAAGTGAAAAAATCTGATGTTCGTCAGCCATCATGATCATATACCAGCTGACATCCTGGAAGACAATATTAGACTAGAGTGGTGATAATACTAATAACACAAGTGTTATCAGCGGTAGTGATAATTAGAGTACAATAGCATGATCGAGAAATGAACAGGCAAAATCTGCTAAGTTTGTGCAAATACCAAAGATACTCAATCACTACATTACGGTATACAATTCAGAATATTTGACTCCATAAACCAGTGCTTCTAATCGGAATTGGCTTTATTCGCTGATTGTCCTCAAAACAGGAGAATTAAGTACCTTCAAATGTTTTGCTGGCGACAAGTTCACTGCTTGCATTTCAGACAGTAGCATTCGTAATTAAGGAGAGAAGCGGCTGGCGAACTCAACAGTAGAATTTTCAGTATTGAACAGACAATTATCAATCAGTTATCTTTCGCCTATCACGAAAATAAATAATTTCCCGATCTTCATCTTTATAATCAGCACTGAACAGGGTTGTGTAAAATCGACCTTGGAATAAAGTCAGGTTTGATGAGACATTCTTCAGAATCTCCACTTATAATAATGGCTGGCATGAATGTCAGTCGCCTGATTGACAGTAAATTTGTGAGCATTAGTGGAGAAATTTATTTTGTCTTCTGTCAAAACAACTTGAAGTACACAGCGATATGTCTATCTATTCAACAGTATCATCGTCATGATCATCATCAACATCATTTGTTTCATTGTGTTGACACTTGGTGACAGATTGGATCCTAGTTCACTGCCTAACAATTGAGTACCGTCTGTTCCACCAAAACTCACGTGCATACCACAGTACAAATACAATAGCTAATCAGAAGAAAACAATGTATCGGTACAGAAATTTTGATCAACCTATTATCCCAAAGTCAGTCTGCTATCCTTTGAGGGAATCAGTCACCTAACCCGACGAACTAGGGGTAGTTGTGAGAGTATACGCACGTGTTCATTGAAACACACTTTCACGATCCAAGTACTCGCCTCTGTCTGGTCTGATTTGACTTCGTTGTTAGTCAAATATGATTAGCGGTACACGTCGTGGAGCAATTAATTTTGTGTATCTCAAGCTTCATTTTTATTGATACGGCTCTACAACCGTGAGACTGTATGTGTGTCTCTGTATGTGCTTTGAGAGGGCTTTTCACGCTAACTGTAGGGCTGTTATCCACTGTCCAAGAGTTGTTGTATCGCCCATTGTGAACTTGATGGAGCACACACGCCCGCGTGAACCTGAATACGGCTTAGTCGGACCAGAGTTGTCCCGGCTCGAATGTGGCTGTGAACCCGTGAGATGAGAAGCTGTTTGCCTGTGTCCATGGGCCTCCCGCGAACTTGGCATGTCCGAACACCAGCGGCCTGTGAAGAAATTCATCGGGATTGGTTACACATACCACACACAGAGACACGAGCTATCCATCCACCTTTGTCAGGCACGATTAGAACGACAGATATACTAGGGGTACTGTCTCCCGTATAATCAGGGGATACTAGACGTACGGAAAATGACTGACCGCAGACGTACAATAGAGGTATACAGGCAAACGGACAAACAAGAATATGTCAATATGAGTGGTCAGAGACCCGTTGGACAGTAACAGTCTAGTCGAAAGATTTCACTATACCGCGACTAAATATGCCTCCCTTTTACTGTGAATTCGGTGTGTTGGCATGCGTATACACCAGTTGGGGTGGTTGTCACAAACTTATCTAACTTTCCCCTCACTGTAAATGGGTTTTCTGTAATGAAGTTATTAGAAATTGTCCTCATATACCTACCTACTCACTTACCGGAAAAATATACGGCTGGGGCCTGTGAAATAAAAGGGCTATGCACGCTGGATCTGAGAGTTCCATTGTTTTTTCTCCACATATTTGTACTTAATGGTTTGGGGGAGTATTTCTGCTTGTAAGAAGAGGCCCTGCCAAAATTTGTACAGACTGTTTCAGATACCTGATCGGCTTTCTATACGGTAAACGAAGGAGGTAGAGAGCTTCTTCTTCGTCTAAGACGGAGTAGCAAGTGGAGTGCTACAAACCGGCCACTTGGTATATCCTTTTCCGTTTTTCTAACGATCCAGCTATTCCAATACAGCCTTTATGAAAGAAAATATCTTTGGATTTTAAAACGGAAGTAGTTTATATTTCGCATCCAAATATACACACTGTGAGCACCGATCAAACCGGTTATTTCTAGCCTATTAGGGGGTTGCTTTACCCGACGAGCTGTCACACAGTACAGCCAGTCGAATGCGAATAGGGCAACCGCTATTCCGACTCGTGATGTGGAATTTACATACAAAAGATGTGCGCCTTATCCACTATCCCTATCACTTTGACTTTCCGTACCATCAATAAATTCAACGTATGAATCATATTTATTGAAAATGCATGTACCTTCGCGTTTAGAGCTTACTGTTAATATCGGATTCGTTAAGAGTGGTTGTCCTGTGATATACCGTCAAATAAGTCACTAATTCCGTTTCTACTTACGAACTTCAAACACTATGCGAGCTTTTGTAAAAATGTTCTATTTTTCTTGTCGATTGCAAATAGCTTACGTGATACTGATTATTAAATTTCCGAAAATACTCGTCCTAAGTCTCTTTCAAGAGCTTCGGACTCACGTGCACAAATGAGGAAAGGAATACAATAAATGCGATGAAAATGTTTCGACTTTGCTAGAAATGCGAGGACTGAGCTCCGTTTCACTAGCAAACTACATAGAATAAGAAACCGAACTTTGATCTTTATCATTTTCCATTGGTTATATCAACCTCACTCGTAACCTTTCTTCATAGAGTTTCATCACGGGAATTACAGGCGAAAACCAAATAGGCAGCTCTGTGCACTTATTTGTTCAGTATGATTAGGAATTGTCAACATGGGTTCCGTTCTGCAATGCCTGCTTGTGAATCACGCATGCTAACTGCGAACTTATCCTAGTTGACTCGCAATGACATTTTCTGTTCATCCCTGGTGGTATTTTAAGTAGGAACTCTCCTAGTTTTCTGTTTCTAGTCTAACATGGTTGGAAGTGTTCTATCGACACAATTTGGAAGAAAAAATCGTGCCCTTATCGTGAACAGACCAAATCGACGTGGTTCTCACACACATTTGACAAAAGCTACCATTCAACTAAGTTCATGAAATTGTGTGAATTGTACCGACTTTTTACCGGCGGTGTAAACGGAAACCCTTTCGTGTTCGCGCTACCTAGAGAAATAAAATGCTACTATTCTTTCCCTTTAAATTGACCCCTCAACCTTGAAACATAGATTGTAACTTAATGAAAATGTGTTTGACTTTCCTTTTTATTATCTGAGGTTCAATTTATCAACAGAATGAACTGACTGATGTTCAGTGTTGAGGATTTCTGATAGGAATGGTGCAGCTTTTCATAGGTGACACAGCCGTCCATTCCGCTAACAAATCCATGATGCCCTTTAAAAGGAACTAACCGTCTATGAAATATGGGATGCGAAAAAAGCTAGTGTACTCTCCGTTTCTTGCATCATTCAGGCTCCTCGTATCATTAATACTTGCTACGGATTTGTTGCATCTGATTGGCCGCATCATGTGAGTCCACTTGGTACAGCAACCGCCCGATAAACGAAAGGTCCCCGGTTCGATTCCGGGTAGCGGCATGAAGGCTCGGATGCGAAAAATGCAAGGGGATTTCCCACTACCTAAAGCCCCGGTTTGTAGCACGAGCTGAAAAATGTAAATACGAATGTAGTGGTATTCTTGTAATTAGATTTATAGGCCACACATTAATCCCAGGGGTTTCTTTCGTTAACTAACTCGGCCGTTTGGAACCCACCTCCCACGTCGCTGACAGAAAGGCATAGTTGAGCATCAGCCCTCTCGGCCGTGTATCGTTTTCGTTACGTGCCCCGGATGAGAGCTATGAAAGTGGGATAGCCCATAGCTTCAAAGGCTCGTCGCACGATTACCGATAACTGACAATCTAAACTTGAAACTTGGAATGGAGAAGCACATAGATCAGGCGGAGTATCCAGCCGAATGACAGTAGATTACTGTCTACCAACCTGGAAAATACCGTATAGCAAATCATGAACACTGAAATGCGATCCTCGACTGCTACAAAGATAAATTTCGGAAACAGCTCACCAGACAGCCCTGTGTCAAAGCAGTACAATCAACTCTAGCCTGGCACGATTTACTGGTAAACAGATTGATTTTTGCGAATTTCTTTTTCAAGAACGGGAAGTCATTGATTAATAACCATGCAATTCAAGTTAAATGCTTTAAAGCTAACTGGGTTAGTTAAGTAGAAGCTGTACAGCGTTAGGGTGGACGGTGAAGATCGGAATCGGTTAAATAGTTGGCTCTCTCATTCTCTTTTTGTAAAACAAATGGACAAATCAACGGTCCACTTCTTTCTTTATTTATTTTTATCTGTGTGTGGGAGTTACGCCAAATGGTTTTACCGAACTCCGTCATCTTTCATTTCCATAGACAATAAAGGTAACTAAATGGCAGAGTTATTTGAAAAGGGCAAGTCTGTTACCTCCTTCCACTTACATTCACGTGATTTTTTTTCGAGGAGGGGTATGATTGTAAGATGAACTGGTAGCTCGTTTTTAACCTTTTAACCAGTCTTATTCTCGTGAGGATATCTTCGTCGACCGGAGGCTGTCATCGTGCTAGCAGTGAGTAAATATCTCTTCCGGTTTTGCGGGCCGGAAATATTTCAGTTTTCATTGCACTGCTTCTCCAAATACCAGACGACCTAAGTGATTGCCAGGTTTTAGGCTTCGTAACAGATCATTACCATTCAGTCGCTGTACGAGAAGCTAACTGTGATTGGTTACCTCGAAATTAGAATAATAATTAGGCTGAAGTACCTGTACTGTGCCTCCGTGGACTTTCGCTGGCATTTCGAGCGTTGACTGAGAGTTGTATCGTAGTGTTCAGTGCCATCGCGAACAAATTACCTGATGAGCAAAGGGTCGAACACCCAATAACACCCTACACACATAACCCCACGAGTCTCATTCTGGCACCAGGTAGGCCTTAGTCGATTTATACTACTGGTGAGTCATACAAGAATGAAACAGTTGTGCAGTGATCCCAGGGATTTCCATTGTTGTATGTCGAGTTCATAGAGCATGAGGAATCAGACTCGTTTTATAAGAGCCAGGGTTTGCACATTCTGAGGAGAATTCGGACACTTACCACTATCGATTTAACTCAGATCATAGACAGGAAAAACTTGATAAACGCCTATGGTCCATTGAATAGTACCATGAGGAATCGTTGGAGTTTCTTTAGCCAAAGGGGCAAGAGGGAGAGGTAAATTCTTTTAACGACTTCATCAAAGGTTCTGGTAGACTATATGCATTCTCCAAATGGATGCAGCTCGTGGGGTATTCTGAACAACATACTGTTAACGCATGATATGCTGACGAGAAACACGCTTTTTCTACCGACAGCTGAAAGTTGAGGATGCACAAGATTATTGATCAGCAATTAGTCTACATATTCTTTATTCTTACCATACTAATCAATAGCCTGCTGGAAGTTTCCTTCGGATAGGAGTGATTTTAGTCATCTGACGAAAAGTCTCTCATACGCTTTTCTCCGCAGAATATAGTACAGGGTCACTTGTAGCAAGAGGCAAAAATTTAAAGCGAGAATAAGAAATTCCATCAACTCGTACGCAGTTTTCTTCTTCGAAATGGCTCTAAAGTTGGCATTTCATCATTGCTTCCAACAGACTAGTTTAATTAGGGATACCAGGTTCATTAAACCAACAAATATTTCGTTTGCGACAATCAGTTTGAAGATGATGCAGCGGGGTCGTTGCATCTGGTTGTACAGTTCCATCTCGACTGGAACCCATACGGCACTGCTACGTGCGCATCCTTTGGCATGCTTCGGCATCCTTTGTCACCGTAACGACGGTCTAGCCAGTAAAGCAATGCCTAATTCGGTAAAAAAAAAATTGGGGTGAATTACTAAAATGTTTCAAGAGCAATAATCCTTCTTCCAAAGTGACCTCTTGTGAACATATGATGAGGAATAAAAGAAAAACAATTTTTGGAAAATCAGGAGCCCATCCAAGGAAACTCAGCACTGGCTAGAAAATGGCTCTTTGCTAAAAAATTCCATTCAAACACGTGTCTCCCCCTTGTGGTCAGTAACAATGTTCTTTCTATTCTGAGTCATCCTATGGTGCTATTGCATCTTGTTAGGACCACGGGATATTCTCTGCTAGAAGTAATCCTTCGGCAAAATGTCACATTTCACAATGATAATGAGAATGAAATGTGTGCACTACAGGGTTTCACTGGATGTCGTGTGGGTCGCTCAATATTGTGCCGCAAGTGAGGTGGTGAAGTTATCACTTGTCAGTGATCATTGGTGTACACAATTCACAACTGTTTTTTTTTGTTTTGTTTACTCAGTAGTTCTCGTTAGCTGGTTCATAAACAAATACATACCCGAATATTCGAGTCATATCCGACCATTTAATATCCCGCCACAGACTACCAAGAACTTATTCATTCGAGTTCTCAAATTATGGTAAATTACGTCGAAGTTTTCTTGTGCGTAGTTGCTAATGATTTTATTCGCTTTGATGTGTTTCCTTTATCTTTTCTATTTGATGAACTCTATCCTATTCCAAGCTAGGATGGACGACCTTTTGAAATTTCTTCCAGTTAACAGCCCTTATCCTGTCCTCGCTTTTTTCCGTTCCTCATTGCATTCCTCTGAACGCGCAATAACCAAAACCTCACTTAAGATCTGCCGTTACACCAGTCACACACATGCGCACACACATACACACCTCACACGAGACTGTGATCGCAAAGTTCAAAAGAGGCAGATTTCTTCGCAAAACATTTCACATATTGTGAAATAGTTACTCAGACAAAATCCTCTGCATTCCGACCCACGGATCTTCCGGTTACTTGGGATCGTTTCACTACCCATTTATTTACGTGCTTTAGACGTTGCTCTCCAGTCGAAACTCTGTACTCGCGCTCAGACTATTTGGCATCCATCATCTTAAATAACTTCTTTGAATAGTGAATACACCTCCAAACACAATAATCTCTCAGCCATCAAGAGACCACCGAAATCTATTTGGTTTGAATTGTCTCCCCTCGACTCCATCTACACAAAATCTTCTTGCGAACAGAAGTCTCTATGACAGATAAAAGCTATTGAAAGATTTAACTAATGGCTCACTCGCGAGCAATTTGACGGTTTTGGACGTAGACGAGCTCAACAATTTTTCAACAAAACTGTAGGGAGTTCTGTTTTCATGGTTCTCAAAGAAAGTTTACTTCAGGAACCTCTGCCTTTCATTCGCACTATTGACGTTGGCAAGGAACAGCTTCTCTCAAATCCCCAGAAAACCATCCGAACGGGATGAGCTCGACCCTGTTGAGCCTAAACTGTTAGCATTTTCTCTCTTCCCTATCCTTTCTGACTATTTTAACCAGGTAGAAAGATCTCAGACTATTGAAGGACTGTAGCCATAATTATCATTCCCAAAGAGGTTATTTTGAATTTTATCTAGTTGCTTGCACCGCCATCGGTCTTAAACGTTTTAAAAGAATAGAACTCCAACGACTGATTCATGCTTTTAATATTTCTGATCCCGATCAGTTTGCTTACCGACATTCACGCTCTACCCTGGATACCCTCACCACCGTGACACGTTATATTCTGTCCGCACTTCAGGGGATGAGCTTCGTGGATTGAAGCGAAGCATTTTCGTTTTGAACATTTCCTTTTTTCTTTGTTCACAGATTATCTTGCCAATCACCAGCAGTTCACCCGGTACAACGGCAATAGCTCTTCCGTTGTTACCTTAACACACCGCTCTTCCCGAGATGCCACAATGTCTCCATTTTTGTTTTCCGCCTACACTTTTTCTACCCAAGATTCCAAAATGACCTCAGAGGACCCTCATTGTCCGAGACGAAGAGCAAGGCCACATACCACTATGAGTGTCCGGGGTTAGCAGATGGAGGATAGACCAACAGGTTGATGACTATTCACGGATAAGATAAGTCCATGCTCACCACATAAAAGGTGGTGGACAAGCAGTGACAGTGTTCAAGGATGCTGCGGATTCGTCTCACGGCAAGCCCTTTTAAAAAGCCACATACGCCTGAGGGCAGCACTAAACGGCCTTTTCCCCCTGTCGTTCAGCACTCCTAGCAAGGTATTTCAGAGAAGCTCGAACCATCTCTGGCAACTGGACCGTCGAAAACATTCCTGCTGTCTTTCAGGGGACACTAATTTGTGTAGAGACTAGAGGGGAATCCTCGAATAAGAAGGCCTATTCTGGACTGGATGACCGAGTAGAACGATAGCAGGAAACACCTCTACATGAACACTGTTTTTTGCCTTCCGCTGTAGGTTTCACGTTCCTTCGTGAACACCCGAACATAGCAGTCAGTTCATATCTAATCAGTCCCTTATTGTATCTCCCTCTCTCTTTACCAATGTCGACTTTATCCAACGAAAGTCCTGGCTTTTTGTACTAGTAGCAGCGCCCCAGTTAGAAGTACAATCCTAATTTCTATTCCCCCTACCCCGACTGATATCAGGAGATCACTTAACTAGCTAGCTTTTGTCGATGCCCTTTTTCGTCCCTCATATCCCTTCAAGTTAGTCAAGCTAGAAATGTGAACACTGATGCGTATAGGGCAATAGGCGAGTTTGGCTCACCCGATAGAGACCCTTGCCACCGATGTGTATTGTATTCAAGACAACTACATTCGGAATTCCAACTCTGTTTGCCGACTGAAGCCCCCTTCCAATCCGCTGCCAAATTTTACCTTCGTCTTTCTGAATATTTCTAAGAAGGCAAAATCTGGTCCCGCAGGCTTAGGTACATTCATGATTGCTTGGTCTGATACCGCACGGGTAGTACGATTCTCAGTCGAGTGTTCGTCGTCAGTAGTATGACTAGGAGTTTTATGTAAAGTACGCAGTCGCCACTCCGAGAAAAGCAATTTGTTTGTTATGTTGACGTACGTAGCCAACGACAGTAACACAGAAACAGTTGAAGACAATTTCTATCAGAAACAGCTTCACCTCCTGCGTAAAGCAAGCTGGGCTAGTACGGCAATTTCAGTAGAAGAAAGGAACCCGAGAGTAGATCGGCAGTCATCGGACGAGGATCACCTGGAATTTCCTTTTGAATTGGATGACTGTCATTTGGGCAACAAGGACAGGCTCCTAACCCTATGCCCCGACTATCGCCTATTCCTCACCAGTACGAACTTCAGACCATTCAGTCACCATTATACTGCGTGGGGTCCTCCATGTTCGTCTCGGCAATGAATCCAGATTGACCTCATCTCAGTAGGCTACCAACTGCTGTGTTGAATCCAAGATTGCCTACTATATTGAACTACCTGCGTGGACTTTGATCACTCTTTGATGTGCAGTCAAAATGTTCACGTGCTTCAAGGGTGCCCCAAAAGCCTGATGCTATAATGGTCATACTACGACAAATTAAGTCAATTAGCTGGACTATTTAACTTTCAAAATGGGTTATCTATCCATAACGTTGACGATCACTGGCGGTTTATTAGGAATAACCTGTATTATTCCTGCGGCCTGGCCTGACAAGTCGCGTCACTGATAGGGGACAGTTAAGTGCAAGTGAAACGATCTGTGAAGCAGACCGTTCGTAGTTTTGCAATTAACAATGGCTTCTCAAACACTGGGCAGAGCATTTCAAAGTGTAACTTAAGTGTCCCTGCGCTGTATTCTGCCGTGATATGCCTCTCTGCACACTTCCCGCGGCCTTTTCTGAAAGCACCACCAGCAGAGGCCGATATCTGCAAAATGATCTATCCCTTTTTACGTCACAGGACCTCGAACTCCGAAGGCCTTTTCAGCTTTATTAAAAGATGACAGAGTACAGCTTGTTGGAGAAATTAGCATTTTGTTCTTCAAGATTTGGAATTCTGAGCAGGTCTCCTCCTTGTGAGGGAATCGACTGGTGTCCTAATCTTCAAGAAGGGCCCCCGCAGTGACTGTGCCAACCACGGTGGTGTAAGCCTTGTTCCAACAGCATCAAAGCATTTTTGTATCTGTCGCACTTCACAACTTGTGCCACAGGCTTAAAAAGTAAAACTCCTGAGGAGCATGCTGGTTTTCGCACTGGTTGTGGATGTATTGATGAAGTCTTTACCCTCCGACAGCTACTTTAGCCCCGTTATACCTTCAAAAGACCGACTATAATCGTGCTCCTAGACATTTGCGCGGTAGTGTGAGCAACTTCGGAGTTCATCGTCGTGTGTCGCTAGTGGATAGTCGTACCCGACAGAAATAATCACTCTGCACCACCTCTAACACCTTGGATACCTTTGCACGCATACTCATCGCCTATTATTCTATGAGCTTGTGAGCTTCCTGGGGGTGGCTGGAAGCTATGCGGAGGTTACATTGTAACTTGGCGTAGGAGTATGAAGAAGTTGATGTAGGCTTGGGCCTCAGTTGGTGCATCCCTTCGCCTTGGTCGGGGCTCAAGGGATGACGACTGTTGTTGGTTACTGATGTTGCAGAGGCTGGAACCAGTGGTGTGAATGCCGTGTGGTATGCTGCGCAGTATTTGGTGCCCCATGGAATTCAAATGTTACTTAAAAAATGATGTAAAGTATGGAAGCGGTGATGCAATCAAACAACAGATTTTATTCACTTTTCCCCTCTTGTCACCCATTCCCGTAGTTAGTGCAGTTTCTGCACCATACCTAACATACCTGTAATAATATTATTAATAGTAGCAATAATAATAAAACCTCTTATAGCTTTACACGAAAATTATTTCCTATCTGAATGATGTCACCTTTAGAGTACTTCGAACTTATGATTCTACTTGCCCTACCCTGCAGAATGGCATCATTCAAATCACCGATTAGTCTGAGACTCACAACTTTAATCCTGTCCCAATTAAATGTGGTGGCATTGTACTTTCAGATGAACGGTATCAAGCATTCCAGTTTTCAAAACGACCGTACTTCCATTACAATAAATGGGGAACAACTGAACCATCTTTATTCAGTTGAGTGACTTAGGGTGTAACTGTGTCGCAACTTTAGTTGATCTAAGCTTGTTGGATTCACTTGGATGAATATTAAAAGCTTGTTCTTCTATGTTTCACGTACGAACTCCTTTCCGTACTCACTCATCTTATCGTGCGCGGTGTCTTTTCATGTATCCTAGCTCACTGGCTATATGCTTCATCTGTCATTTTTCCTGGCCTGTTGTTGAAAGCCTTTAACATTATCAATAGATCACATAGGCTGTTGTGATCTTCCAGCTGTAAACCCCGACAGCATTCCACTCAATTTATCACATCATAACACGGCAAAGCCTGAAAAAAGCGACTCACAAAGGTTATTATTGACAGCTCAACGGCTTTAAAAAAATCCTTTGAAATGCTTATTTACTTCCTCCACAAGTCTGCACTAGAGCCGCCTTTATGCACTTAACCAGACGTACAGTATAGTTCCACTATTCTCTATCTATCAAGGTTTTTGCACAACCTATTTGCTGTAATATCCCAAATCTGACAATGTTTGGAATAAAGCAGTGTTTGAATTCGAATGTGACCCCTTGGGATGCGCAGCTTATCTCCTTGATTGTACTTGGTTTTGAAAGAAATACAGATGATTTCTTTTCAAGGCTAGTGCTGGACTGCAGCTTTCCTCTGAGCTGGGTTATCTTAGGATACATAGATGAATAAGCATCTCCAATACTAGAACAAATCACGTCTATAGGACCAAAATGGATTAAACTAATATTCTTGTTTTTATGTGATTTTTGTGAGATCCGGTTGTCCTTACTGAGTGTATTGGCAGAAATAGTTCTGTTAAAGTGGTCATGAATGATCGCTTCTCGCAGGGTGATTTCCTACCGACGCATGGATAAGCAGTTCTAACTGGGTCTTAATGTGAGGAAACCCAGTATCTCAAATGGTCAATTTTGGTCACCTCAAGATTGCGCATGTCTGCGTGCCTATTAGGACAGCCTGTGAAACAGCTGTTTTAAACTACACCTTCCCCGAATTCGTGGGAGGTTTCGGTGTCCCATCGAGGGTTCCCAGAATTGTCAAACTGTTTCGGGTTGCCGTATCCCCGGCCCACCCATGTGCTGATGTTATATTGATCCTCACCAAACTGATTTGAACACCAGGTGCGCAGCCCCTTGAGGGTGAAACAGCCTGCCCCCGGGCTGTGAGTTTGCACGCCTATTTGAGTGTATTCCATATCACTGTTCTTCTAAGTCATGACAACAGATCGGCACGAGTTAATAGGCTTTCCGGGCTGTAATAAGTCTATGCCTTGTGTTGCAATTTGCTAGAAATTATCCATAAATCGGTCACCATCCCATCCATATTTTCAGTCCTGATGAAAAACTGACGAATCTGTTAAGCTGAAATTGAAAATATGAAAAAGCCATGATGACAAACACTCAAAAGTTTTACACTGGGATCCCTTTTATAGGTAACTGTTACTTGGAATTTCAGTTGAATTGACCATATCGACATAATATTACCTCAAAATTTAAGTTTCCTAATTGGACAAATGTTTTTTCCAAAATATTTACATATTACCCAGTTATGATTATTTCATTTTGATTGCTAGGAAATTCAGTTCGTTAACCTCAACTGATATTTCTCAGGTTTTCAACGTATTCGGAACGGTGATGTAATCCATCCCGGTGGTCTGTAGTTGATCTCAGATTTTGTTACAAGTGCTGCTGTCTCATCAAAGCTGCCCCCCATAACTTCCAATTGATGTACTGTGGGAAAGTCATCTTTTGAGTCGGATCAAGCTTCAAACCGAAAAGGGCTAGTATTTAATTTGACAACAGTCTACTGTAGCGCATCAAAACGAATAAAATTCATATGCATATTAATCAGTTTACAATGGCATACTTCATCAGATCCCTACGTGATCATCTTTAGTAGCATGTCAGCTGTGTTATGGAGAACTGTGTCGCGCGTTATCGGCATTTAATCCAAATAGTTAGCTACCACCTGCTGCTTACACACGGTCACCGGGTCCGAAAAGGGACTCGAACCCCGGATGGTTGTTTGAAGCGAAACACACGTACGCACGCTTTGACTGTTAGGCTTTCCTCAAGAGCTGGCTGGTTCTCAAAGGCTTGGTTCACATCAACAATGCGCGGTACTGGGCCCATCTTTCACTAACTTAACGTTGTCAACGGTAGATTATTCAAATGAAATATGTACAATTCAGTAACCATTGAAATGAATCGGTATATGGTTTTCATCAATGTTTTTAATAGAAATGCACTTTTACTGCTGTACTTCTCAAAGAAGTAAAACGTATTACTGGTTGCTTTCGTTGTTGTCGCTGTGGTCGGTGTTTGTTTGGTGACCTCTTTGATTGCCAAAGATGGAGTAAGAAACACTTTTTGTGGACTTAGTTCCAAACGTAAACTGACTTTCATTTAATCTTAACTGGCACTGTAAACACAAATCAAATCTTACCTCAGGCCTGTGCTCCAAATTGCAGAATCATTTTCCGCTCCAAAAGTGATCACCGAGATGTTTATTAATCCTACCTTTCTCCTGTTTGGAAGATGTACTCCGCAAAAAGCTCAGGCAATTCGGACATCCTAACGGTTAACGTGGGAGGCTACCATTGCGTGCAAGGAAATCTCTGCTTGTCCCAGATGCTTCCTCCCAAAGATAGAACAAGGATAAAAGAATTTCGTAACAATTCGGTGATAAACAAATAAACGACACTGCATTCTATTCATCATATTTCATTCCAGAGGCGGGCACTGCTGCGTCCGTCGATTGATACATTGAATGTAACTCACACGACTTATAGGTTATCGCGGGGTTTCAACTTGCGAGGTTAACTCAAGCTTACATCGATCGAACCGTTTTGATCTGTCCATGGTCTTGCATTTCACAGTCAACTAATCGTCACAATCATTACCATGTGCCCTAAAAATGGAATGAAACACCACCCGGTCCATTCATATGCTGTTCTTGCCATTCTTGTCACAATCACTACCACGTTCCAAAAGAACAACCAACACAGACCTTCCCCCGCCGACTCTCACATGGACCGTGGGACGTACGAAACACAATTCGGTCCACCCACGGTGGATTACGACGGGGTAGAGGGATTTCTTGGACAGTGGTCACTAACAAGACAACCCTGATTCTGTTCGGACTGTCGTGCGATTGATGGCTACACTTGAATTTGAAACAGTGCAGTTGATGTGAATAGATTCAGCTGCTCATTTAGCGCTCATTGCACTGCAGGTGCCAGCAATTTAGACTTTACTGTTTCGACAGAGGAATTAAACACGCCACATTTAAGGACAAATCCTATCGGCACAGAATAACTGTCTTGTTTTGAGTATTTTATCGAACAGATTCTCAGTTAAACTTTCAAACAAATCGAGGGTCTATATTATGCAACTGTTTGCGAGTAGTGGGTGGGATTGATGAGCTCTAACAAGAGCGAAACTCGAGTCTGGTGCTTCCGAGTGAGGGTTGGTCGGATGACCTGAGGTTTGTGCGTGAAAAGTGGAGTCCAAAGGACAGTCAACCAAACAAAAAAATCGGGGATCCTCTGGGATTGTGAACCGTTGACTTCATTCGTTGAATTAGGGGCAAATTATGCACCTGGAACCTCATTTGTATTTTGGTTTGCTGTTATCTGTGAACGGGGACGCTGTTGTCTTGACTCGTCCTTACCCGTGAAAGCAGATAGATCATTGATTTCAAGCGTGAAGGTTTGTGGTTTTAGCTCCTCTGATTAGTGAAAACTTTGAACCGGTCCATTCGTACAATGAGCTGAGAAGTGGTTAATAGACGTAGTGCTAATCTATTTGAAATATGACACAGAGTAACGAGGTTGCCGGATTTATTTCCGGAATCATTTACACGCTTCTCAGCTGGTGTCTGCTGCGGAATGGAGAGTATATGTGGTTCCATTTTTTATGGGAAGTACACAGGCCTCGATGCAGTTCAACTTTCATTACCATAGTCCAAGCAGGCTAGCATACAGATCCTTTTGTTGGCGTGGATTGAGTTGCCATCTGTTCATCCATATCGCTTTTCACAAACCTCACCTATATGGAACTGAAGTTGATACAGGGTGTTGTGATCGGCCATGTGCTTTGTAGCTAATAGATATCTTGGAATCAACGACCCCGATGTCTTATACCTGTTTTGATCTACACAGACTGCCACGTTAACCGCTTTTTCAATTTCACTTGGAATGCTTTCTGTCACATGGTTACGCAACTGGCTCTCTGCCCTCTCAAAGTACGATGATCCGCGCCCACATTCGAATTCATAGTTTACGTTAACTTCGGAGTGCCGTGAGAGGTATGGTTTCCACGGGTAGTTGGTGTACGGTTCGTTCTGAAAAGGAGAACTGGAGTAAAGGCAAGGCGTTTTCGACCCACTGCAAGTATCAGCTGATTATGTAGTATTTCCATATGCAGTAATCCGAACAGTTTGAAGTCTCATGTCTGACCCTGCCTGGTGTTATTTTACCTCCATGTTCAGTTTTGTTCTTTTTGAATTCTTCAACATGACACCAGATAACCGAATAAAGTTAAACAACTAGCATCTGGTGAGTTTCGCAGTGATTTGCTGGTTCGTTTCACGACCTCTTATCAAAAAGATAGTAGGTTAGGAATTCACTTGCTACTTGGGACTATCGCATCGTACCTCGCTCGCACTTCCTTTCACATAATCTCATCAGATGAGGATAACAGGGGTGGACGGAAGATTCATGAATAATGCATTTTCTAAAACTGGTGGTAACCAATACCTCTGAACTACCAATTCATGTTGTCTGTGTTGGATCGCAGCCATGGTGGTGGTGATGGTGATGGTGGTGGTGGTGGTTGTGGTCGAGGTGGTGACGACGATTGCAAAGAGAGCATGGCCAGCAGAGAAGGAGCGGCCTTTCCGATAGCGTTTTTTTTGCATGTGCACCGCACATGTATGCAGCCAACTTTCTGAGCACAAAATCTATCAGACCTGTCTAAATGACAAATTGGTCAGAGACCTGGTCGCCGTCCGGTGGTCGGTCTATGATGTGCCGTCCAGGAGGAGACATGACTCGTGACTACCACCTAAATTGTTCATCTGCGATAAGGGCTGGGCTACTGTACTTCCCGTTCATCTACCACATAACTGTCGGTTTGTCGATACCCATACCGTTCTAGTACCTTCTGCACAGACACACATACATACATATTCACTCAAGCGAAGTGGTCAGAAAATTCTTTTTTTTTAGTATGAACGGTAATGAAGGATCCACAGCTTTTCCCCTACCACACCCAACTACCGACGCAAATACACACACACACACACACACACACACACATGAATACGAGTTAACAGGCGCTCACGGAGATCGAAATGAGCTGTTGGGAAATTTTGGGGGACTAATCCATTAATCAACTTATCCCATAAATGCCGACACCCCGAAATGGTTCGACTGTGATGTTTCCGCAGCTGTCGTTGATACTCAGTTTGACACCCATACCGAGTAACCTCCAATCGGACCGAATAGGAAAATACCACCAACAAACAATATGGGTGCTACCATCTCTACGCGATACCTATCCGTTGACCACAGTCTGGACGGGTTCGTACATCCTCGTACTGCGTCACACTCCCGTACTACAGGTTTACTTGCACCTCACCAAACGAAGACCATCGAAACATTTCATGCAGTGCGGAAGCACCACACGAACCACCACATACGGTGGTTCTATTCAACCACTATGGGAAAATCATGGTAATTCGTCATGCATATCAACAGAACCAGAGACAATAAAGGAGGAAAGTGGAGAGAAGCTTGTCCGGGATAAAGTCAATCCTCACTACCACACACACACACACACACACACACACACACACACACACACACACAAGCACATATTTATCAATCCCCATACGCAAGCGAGCATATGAAGGCGTCCAGTTGCTGTGGCTCGAACACCAGACGAAATAAATTTCACCGTTTCATACATCCATCCGTCAATTCATCTGTTCGCATTCCGTTCGATTGTTTCTCACTTTCTTAGTTGATGGGACCCCGGGGGTTTGGGTGCCCCAAAACTGGATTGGTATGAACTGACTCCATAGGAGAACCATCGAAATTGGGAAGGGAGGGGGACGCTTGGTGGGGCAATAACGTTTGACACGATTGATTGTTTTGCCCAGCGAATAAGGATCATTCATAAACGGATGGCATTCCCATTTGACGTTAAAAAGAATACTCTATAGGCTTCCCGTCCAGTCCACCCCACTCCTGGTTAACAATGCATGAAGCTTTTGTTTTCTCTGAAAAGGCAATTCGTTCGCGATAGAATGCGTGCAATCATTAGTCTGGATGCCCAATCGTTTGTCCGGTTGCGTATTATGGGTTATTGCCAAAAATAAGCGCCCCCGCAACCAAACACATTCATTCTGGTAGATATCTGGATGGTGCGAAATGCGTACGATGAGACTAATTACATTTCTCTTTCACTTCGACTGAAGCTCATATGTTCGTAATAGCATCTAGCTCACATTTTCCTGTTAGCTGATAACTTACAGACCAAGGGAGGCAAACAGACATTCTCTATAGACCGTACATTACTGGACAAACGTACCTGCAGATACGAATCCACTTAGTAGTAGTGTATTCCAATTACAGGATTACGATTTACAGAATGATGTAATAGATTAGTACGATACCACTACCTTTCCACTAAGAGAAATATTACCACTGTTAATAAGATATCAGACTTGCTACCCTAGTTAAGTAAGCAGTAAAAAGTTGAAAATATCTGGTAAAAGATGTGCTCATCATTGAAAACCATTGAGTTTGATGCTTTGGATTCGGAAGCCTGGTGTCTGCCACCATTATAAATACACGTCGCCTTGCGTTCTCTTTTTTATTTGCAAATCTAGCGAAATTTAGAGGATTGTATCACAAACTTAAATAGTTGAATGCTCGGCTCCCTTCGAGGCAGACCAAAGTCAACCATAAGTTTCTTGAGCCTTCCGAACCCACGTTAGGCTGTTTCTCCTGTTCTGAAGATACAGAAGACGAGAATGTAAAAGATGATATGCTACCGATGAAAAATAAGAGACAGGCTTTTGAAAAGAATTCTTGAGGCCGCTTATTTTGTGCTACTACCTACTGAGCTTGAAGTCCTTCCAAATTGTTGATAAAATAAGAATTTCATGGATGATTACTCTACAAGCCTGCAGCAAGTGATTTCAGCCATCCCGACGTGACGTTCTTTTTTCTTTGGGGAACCGTGTCTCCCCTTCCCTAGGTGTAGGGCACCAGAGGAATGTTGACTGCGTGCTAATGAGTGCTTGCCGCCACCGTATCTTGGCACGAGAGTAAAACGGATCACTGTGACTTCAGCAGGGTCAAGCGACTTGAAAATTGCCTTATTCTCCCTCAGAATGCCTCCGTAGCCTTCTTACACTGATCCCTCTGGGCTAATTTTCAAAAGGGGCAAGTACGGATTCACAGATTTTCAAAACCGTATAAAGTTTACCAAATTTTAAAAAGTGTCGACCTCAATGATATTCAAAGTCACGATGAAGTCACAAGCTGGTTGATGGATGCTTCCACCACGTGTGCCGCTGTTAGTTGGTCGGGTAACCAATTGATAAAGAGACAACCACATTCTCTGATATGACGATGCAGCTCCTTTGGTACTGGATGGGCCGAGTTCATCAGATTATTCGAATCCGACCGAGGCTGATAACTTTTATATTGTTGATCATTTCTACAAGTGACGAGATACTGAGGGTACTTCTTGGTCGACCTATTCTGCCAACCTATTTCTATTGTAACCGGTACTTTAGTGCGGAGACACAATGTCAAATCATCCTAGTTTCCTGACCGATTTCACTTCCGTATAGTCTACACAAACTTTGGAAAAATCAAAAAATAAGTTCTATAAAATAGAAAGGCTTATTTTCATTTGTTTCTCTTTAATGGAATCAGACTTTCCAGCTTCGGTTGTCAAACACTGAACAAAAGATCAGAGAGGATTTCGAAATTAGTTGGTCTCAGTGCATACTACGTACGTGGTTAGATATCTGGTGAACGCTTTATTGCGCTCGTTTCTGTATGTTTGTCTGTACCGTGTGTGTTCGTAAAAGAGTGCTTGTTGGAGTGGAGGGTACATATTACATCAACACTTTCATACAGAGACTGTATCCAGTCGCGGCTCACAAACGTGCTGTGACAGATCCAAGTAACTGAGGAATAAATCTCAAATTTGGTGAAATATTTCACGTCCATTTTTTATTGATCATCGTTTTCCGGTTTTGTTCGTGCGTGGTTCGATGCAGTGCCAGAGTGCGTGATTGACAAAATCCTTTACCGCATATCTCGCATGGGAACGGTTTTCGGGTGCTGTGAGTAAATCTGTTCAATGGGAGCAGAGATTGTACTATTATTAGTCAAGTAAGAAAGGATACAGCTTGTATATATTGAACAGCAGAGAGTTATATTTTTCCGGTTTCGGTAAAAATCTTCTCAAAGGGAACTAAGTCCAACCTCAGGCTATTTCCAAGATTTATGCGTACCCAGAGCGTCGTAATTTAGACCAGTGGATTTTATAGGCCAACGAAGCCTCTAAGCTTGTTGTACGGATAGTGAAACTTTCATCACAACTCTGGGTGACATCACCGTCATCTCTGAGTGCAAGTTGGTGGCATATGGATGCTTTTCCAGTAGGCCCGTAAATTGAAACGGTGCACTCTATAAGTCTACCTTTATTCAGGTCAAAATAAAATGGAAACCTAATTCATTCCTTGACACTGTAAAATGCTGAACATCAGCAACTGTTATTGCCTTTACTGTTACAAGCATTTCTCCGTGTAATTTGTATGTACAAATTTCCCGGTTTCTCGGTTTTTCACATCTTCCACTTTAACATCTATCTTTCCCTCCCCTGTAGTCACGTACTTGACAAATAATTTCGTTCACACCGGAGTGTGAAGGACCGTTCGTTTTCACCCTGTCATTGGGACACCGGATTTTTGCACACCTACTGACCCACCACCATCTAAAGCTAAAAGTCTAATCTCAGTCACTCACCACCACCACCATATATATATATATATATATATATATATATATATATATCACAAAAACATTTCCTTATATTGCATGCCTTTTCAAGATTTAATGGGTATATTCTACGACTAGAACATGTTCGATTGTGGACACTCAAATGTCATGGTTCTATTAGTGTCGGGACATGGAATCCATGGGAAATAGAACCTAAATGTAAACCGTATTACAGTATTGCCCCCAAAATACATCTCCGTGATACGGATTGATTAAGTACGGAAGAATAGCAATCATCTGGTAGCCGATGAACTCTACCAGAGCCGAGTTCTTCAATAAACCAATTATTTCACCACTAAGTACATTCGTATGCTCTTCTACATCAAGAATTTCGTTCTCCAGATCAATCATTGGAGAGTACGCACGTTCGTTTTGTAAAAAAAATGATAATCAGAAAGCCTAATCAAATATAAATTTATTAGAATTTACAGCGTACTTTTACCAGCCTAAATACAGACAGATGAAAATTTACCACCATTTTAGTAATGAAAGCACAACAAACACTCTGAGCTCAACAAGAACCGAAATGGTGACAGTGAATACGATGACTGTGTTCGTAACAGCCGTAGGAGTAGTAAAGCTGTAAACCTGAAGACCTTCCACTTGACAATCTGTACATTTGGAACAGTGCTTTAGGCCAATAGCAAAGCTATTCACCCACAGCAAAACTTCTCATTCGTATCGAGGATATACAGTTCAGTCTAAGCCAGACCTTATTCCATCGGAATACACCACCATGTAGTTTGTATGACATGCTAGACCTCACTGGATCCGGTCCATGTGACGTGCTCATGTCTGTTGTCGCTCCGCGGCCCGTAATTGTTTTTGAACAGCGAACAACTAACTTATTGACTCAGTGATATACGTGCTCCACAACAGAAGTAGTGATAGTAGAAATATTAGTAGTAGCTGTAGTAGTAGTAGTAGTAGTAGTAATAGTAGTGGTAGTAGTAGTAGTAGTAGTAATACAGCATTCATTAGTTCAACAAAGACTTTTAGGCGGTAAATCAATGATTTGTCTGTATGAAGTCACCAGTACGAAAAAAACAAACCGCTCGGGGGTGTCGGTATACTTGCCGTCAGTACACTGATTCTGTGTTCCACATCGCGGAAAACGACCGGTTAAATCCGTCAGTCTAGCCCGCATAGGCAGTTTTGACTCAACAGCAACGCGGATCGATTAAGTCATGCTGTAATTATCAGTTCCTCGGATAACTATCCATAATTTCATGTGACAGTCCTTCCATTCTAACTGAAAAGATTCAGGTCGGCTAGTTCTACACCAACACCACAACTAATTTTGAAGTTCGTACACCCAAGTTAACGAAGGTGAATACGAAGTTGGTAAACCTGGAATTTACACTTAAAATGTTGAGACGAAATTGGATAGGTATTGTATATACGCAGTAACTGTTCGATTTCTGTTAGATTAACTGTACACTTTTTTCAACGAGTTTTGTTCTACCTACTCTGTGTTAATAAGTAAGAGTAAGCAGTGGGAGTAGAGGGGAAATTACGTTCCTCACGAAATAATTTATCAGGCAGCAGCAAACCGTACTCAACACAAATGAAGTATAGCTTTTTCATCCACAATATTGGAGGTCGTCAGTGCAGTACAGTTCATACCCAACAATTCCTAACTGGGACTCGAACCAGCGAGGCACAGTTGTAAATCACATATATCTTAATCGTGGGGCTTTATTTGAACGGGTTCCCAAATTTTTTCTTCTTATCAACACTGCATATTACAAGTCTCATTCGTCACTAGTTTTATCCATTCAGCACTAGTAGCTCACGAATCGGTGGACTTTTCCGATGAATCCATTCTCCATGTAGGCTAAAGTTTGACGACCGTATTAAAAACAACATGCATGGTTTCGTTATTTGGTTATTTAGAAGAATAGGATGGACAGCTCGATGTGTTCAGCATTTCCACTGTCTCTAAAACCGAGATGCGTGTTTATATTTTTTGATGAACCATTAGGAAGAATAGAATAAAACAAAATACATGTGCCGCTTCAGTCAACGTGAGCAGTTGTATTCGGAAATTAAAAAAAGTTCATCCACTCACTCACCTGTGATCACGTAAATGATCTTGTCTGCGAAAAGCTTTACCGCATACATCACACGGGAAAGGTCTCTCGTTTGTATGCGTTCTTTCATGAATTAGCAGATTGTACGACTTTGTAAATTGACGTAAACAAAATCGACATATGTATTGTTTCCTTGGTCTGAAAATAAGTTAAAAACGAGCAAATTGTTTATCATTACTATTATTATTACGTGGTGAGCGCAGATGGTCGAAGGAGTGGGGAAAATGATAGACTACCAGGCAGCATGATTCTTATACGGCTTTGGAACCTCGTGAAAGTGATTCAGCGTACTGTACGGTTGTTCAGTCCAAACGTGAAAGTCATGTCAACCAGTTCTCTGGGACATTTCCGTGGGGCATTGTATTCTTGTGGCCCAATGAACTAATGAGCAAGATAAAAGCCTTTACTTGACGGGAAATTCCCCACCGTGTAGTAAAGTTACACAGATTAGGAGTACCAAACTGATCTGTTCGAAGCCAGAAGTTTTCTAGTCTCCAGACACCATAGTCCATAATGGAAACCGCTCAAAACACAGACTGAAGCTAGGAAGTTGTTCATCCAATACTAGATTGTGATAGAACTGGTTCAAACTGAGGTGTAATTGTACTTTGCCAAGCGTGTCATCATTTCCTAACTCAGTCTGTTCCACTATTGGTCAAAACCGCGGTGTTTTGGCTCAGTAACAAACATATGGATAAGTACTGCACCTTGGCCAAGTTTGTTGATGGCAACTTCAAGCCAAACTGGACAATTCTGAGTGGACAGCAACACTTTTTAGCGGAACATGTTAAGAGTATTTCATTTGCACTTTTACTTTTTCATCTTTCCCCTACAGGAGTGAGTAGGTTGCACTTCGAAAGTAAAATGCTTCTAGAAAAACACTTTTTGCTTGTAAATGAAACGGGAGTTAGTCCAACCATATCAAGCAATGTATGGTTTAGAATAACTCAAGAAAATGAAACTGTTTAGTGTACACACACACACACACACACACACACACACACACACACGGACTCACCTTCGACGACTTGTTTGAGCAATCTTATCCTTTTTCTTTTTAGGGATGCTGTCCAATTTAGTCTTCAACCTTGAAAGGAAGGCATTTTGAAAACTAATCACGGGGGAAAAATCCCAGAGTGGCGAAATTTTTGCTAACTCCAACGGTGGTTGGGTTCTGATGGACCACAATTTCTGACAACAGCGATAAAATGAAAAATGATCCAGAGGATCATGATTTATCTCTCTAAGGGCTACTGGATTTCTATATAAAAATTCCATTTGGAGTATAAATTCCCCATGCTTTCCGTCCTTGTTTGTGTGTATGCGCAGGAAATCCCGTTAAAAATGGAAGTTTTCGTATATAGGAACAATGTGCGGAGTTAGACAGATACTTAGGACCGATATGGATGCACACATAAAAGACTTGAATAACGTCTTTTACAAAAATGAAATATATGGCTGATTCTCTAGTGGACTTTCATTTTCATCTGACAAATCACATCAAAGAAACCATCCCTACACACAAGTAGTTCGTGATAGTACCTATCCACATAGATCTATGATAACACGTAAACCATCCAAAAGAGCTGTTTTACCGTAACTACGCCTTATGGTTCCATAAAGTTAAAATAAAAGACGGTGTTTATCAGGCAGTTTTCCTCAGTTTTCTACAGAGTATATTAGCGTGGCAAGATGCCAGTAACGGTTAGCCATTCTCTCAAACAGGCTTGGTCACAGAATGGGTATAGACACAACTGAACTTACTGATTTGTCATTGATTTAGAAATATCGGTGCTTTTTATGGATCAGGTTGATGGTTTTTGTTGTATCCGGTTCTAACAGTCGTGCCTACTACGCGAACACGATCAATTTCCGTCTTGTACATGGACGTACGCCTGTTGATAGCTGCACTGTTTGTTAACTTATCGATCCCTTCACCTATCGATTTGTCTTGCTTGACCTAAGGCAAATGCTGGATAGCGTGTGCGTGCAGCTCAGCTCAACAAGACTACTTGCTTGCTAGCTTACCTGTCTATTTGCTGCTATCTCCGCTGCTACGGCCGAGTTTTGTGTACATCTTCAAAGAAATAAATAAGGTGCAATTATTACGTATTCCACCACCGGTTATGCACACGACAGTTTTATGATCGCTGAGCTCGGAGTTTGGTTTGCGAACTTTTCATCCCTATTTAAACTGACGACGTCACCTCGGCCCAACTATCCGAAGTCTGTATTGGATTATATAAGTTAACTAAGGCACAAGTAAAATTGCGACGTCGAACTGTTGCTGAACGCGCACATCCATTATATTTTGCATTACTTTGGGTAAAATAAGAAGGGGCAAATTTAGGCGACTTTTGTGTTTCCGCCGATCTGTAATTTCGACTATTCAGTTTCTATACAGAACCGATCCGAATGGTAAAAGTCGGGATTCGAGGCCACATACAGACCTGTCCTACTATTTAGCACGGTGGGTACCCTACCAACTGAGCTATAATTCTACGCCAACGGCACTGGAAATTTAGCGAGTGGGTCGAACTCTCAACTCTTTGAAATCGTACTGTCCAGTGACATCGTGCACAGTGAACCTGTACTCGGACTAACTATAGTGCGATTACTGTATCTATCAAACAGCTTCTTCAACGGCTGGACAAAAAGACACAGCCGCTGAGATTTAACCACTTTCCAACTGGTTTTTCCAATGATTGAACCTTCCTTCATCTCACGGGAACTCTCCGTGTTTGTATATTTCGTTCGGTCGGTTCTATCTGTCCAGACAAGAGATTCTCACAACCAGAATGTCTTACAGTCATACCACCTTAGTCGGGTATCTGCCCGGTGACTTTCACCGAAGCACGCATTAATATGTAACTGGCCTTCTAAAAGAAATAACTCCGTTCGGCAATTTTTTTCCTCCTTTTAAAACTTCATAGTAAGCAAACCGGTATAAACAAAACAATAGCCTAAGGAATTTGGAGAACAAATAGCTAATATCATCGGAAAGTGTCAAGCATTTCCCTGTTGACTAAACACTGAAACCTTTTGGACGTACCGTTGTATGGATCTGACAGGCACCACTGAAGCTTGTTTGCCCAAATCGTCTAAATCCCCCGATGCTCCGGACAAGTGGGTGCGCTCATTCCGTTCACGGTCCGATTCCAAACAGGACTGAACGAGATTTTTGAAGTCGAATCCTGAGGGATGAAAAACGGGGATCGTTTGTAAAATGACTTATTTTCGTGTGTTGGATTTAACATGAAAAAGAAAGACGAAATTGCTAATGTAATCCTGTGATACGATTGAATATTGAAAGATGATCAGGAATGCTTGTATATTTATGCCTATTTTTACCAACCCATGGAATAATTTTGTCGTAATTTTGGCTTTCTTGAAGGATTTCACAGAGGAAACTTGCAGTATTCGTAAAAGAAGGAGCTCGTGGTGTACAAGGGTTGTATTATCGTTTATTACCTCATAAGTCACAAAGTTCGAGTCTCGTCATCGCCGGTCTCTATGGTGATTGGAGGCTCGTTACAACACCTAACCTAGAGAGACTTCATATGGGTCTCAGGGATCCTGATTACCAGTTATCTCCAATAGTGCAGTGATCTTCTGGAGTTATGTCATGTACCCTTTCCAGGGAGCTCATGCAAGTGCATGCGTTATAAAAATAAATTCGTTGCTGTGCTTCTATATTTATGGTCAGTTTCATTGAAAATCATCGCTCAAAGTTGTTTAGTCATTTGAAAATCAACTAACCTTTACTAGTCATATCAGTACGCGAACAAGCGGGCCCTGTTCGTTTCCCAAGATTGGAAAGGGTTTGTGTGGGAACCGTCGGTCCGGCACGTCTATGGCATCCGTCCAGTTTTGGACTGGATAAGTTTAACGCGGTCAAACGATTCCGGTGACCAGTCATTCGACCGAACTCCGCTGACCTTGGGGTTGTACGAGGGAAAGGCTGGAACGCGCTAGTCATTGAAGAAAACGATTTAGACGATGGTGTCAGTTGTTGCGTCAAAGTGGTTAGACTGAGTAGTGGTGGGTCGGAAGTTCGCGGTCTAATAGTCCCGTCGAATTGATTGAAGCACATATTTGTCACTTGGTTATATGATGGAACTCGTGGGCTACCAGTTGGTGTATTCATTACGAATGGATATGAAGAGGAAGATGGTGAGGAGTTGGGTTGTGAACCACCAACAACACCAGACAAACTTCTGGAGCTTAGCGAGGGTGTTCTGAGGGTCGTTTGCTGTTCCATTACAGTTTGATAAAACGAACTGAATTCTCGCGATTCTGCCTGTGTTTCCATGGTCATTGTACAATGACTGTTTGCATTTAATCGATGGTCAGTAATAGGAATTGAGCTGGATTCTCTCAGTGTGTGAAATCCTGGTGATCCGGATGTTTCCGGTTGGGTTGAAAGAGATCGGCCTTTATCACCGTTCGAAATCACGTGACTTGCAGTTCGAAGCCAAGTGAGAAGCATGGATAAATAGAATGGATTGAAATAGTTTGTATTTTGTGTTGTCTGACTGGGATGGACCGGAATTCTTGAAGCTTGGCTGGAGACTGTGTTTGCTGTTGAAGCTGGCAGGAAGTTCGCATCTTCTGCTGTCCATATTTTGAAAAGAAAAAATGACAATAACTAACAAGATAAAATTCACATTCGATGACATGATATTAAACGATATTTCATAGAAGGAGTGAGAGAAAATTTAAAAGACTACGTAAGTTAACACAAAAGACATTTTGAAACTTAATTATTTGGACAATACAAGTGTTCCAAGATCTGTCAGTAGTGCTCCGAACTAATGGGTATTTTAATGACACCAAATCTTATCACGTATTCCATCGCGTTTGTTGGGCTTTATCTCTGTTCAGTTAGTTAATCGTCTTAAATCATGACATCATTATCCAGAGGCCTCCGATATCTGATCACACCAGCACGCTTGATGGACGTTAAGAATGACTACAGATAAATCCGAATCAGCTTCCCTTTTGTATAATTGGTAAGATCTCTTCACGTGACTATCTTATTCCCATTTCAAAATTACTAACTAAGCTTAGAGACTGCACAAAACAAAATGATATGGTGTTCCGAGGACTCGATAGTTGCATTCCAAGATTATAAGGCATGCTACCTATTGAATCGTTGTTGCGCTCCTGTCACACAAACCTGTATTTTACAATTCTTAAGACGCTCCAAATTTCTACACTATTCGTCTTTATGTGTCACTAGTTACATTCAGCTGTTACTGTTCTAACAACACCGGTGCTCCGAACGGAGATGCGATCGAAATATACCTAGTTCAGTTTTCGTATCATGAATTGTGTGTTTTGTTTGAGCTATGGAAACAAAGGGATCACGACTGTGTGATTGTGCGAATGAATGCCTCAGAGGTAAGAGATTGTGTCAACCGAGGATACAAGTCATGTGACCAAAGTAAACAATGTCATGTTGTTCATCAAAAATGAAGCAAGTACAACAAACTACTAGCGGAGAACATCACCTCTGAGAATCTCATTCAGTACAACGTGACCAGACGTGCACAGTGCTGGGACCGAAGTATGATCTTTCTTTCGGACCGACCCACAGTGATGCTTCTAAAGAATAACTGAGGAATTTAATTTACTGCTTGATCATTTTCAACCGCACCAAACAAAAGTGCATATCCCGAAAGATACGAATTTAGATAATGAACAGTCAGAAATAAATGAGTTATATTTTAATTCAGTTGTTTGTTATGCGAATGAATGAATGATATTTCTGGAATAGGCCGGAGACCAGTAAAAGGCAGCCGAATGAGGCAAGTGACCGGTGTAGCAGAAATTGAACCCGGGAAGTCGAAGCCTAAATTCCAAAATGACGACCTTTTGACCAAAGCCAACTTTGACATGTCATCGAATTTATTCTTCAACGGTAGTTGACAATCTCTGATAGATGAAGCTATTCTCATATCTGTGACATTCTCATCACCAATTTAGTCACCAAATTCACAAGATTATTCTTACTAGTCATAATAAGGATGATAATGACAATAATAATAATAATAATAATAATAATAATAATAATAATAATAATAATAATAATAATAACAATAATAATGTTAATAATATCTTCAACAATGAAGAGGTTAAATTTTAGGTCAGCTACTCCTGCTTTGTGGAAAATTGATACAGGTCTCGTTTGAAATCCACCCTTTTCATACCGAGAATAACCTTTGCTACGTGGTTTGACGACCTTTTAGCCATAAGTGAAAATATATGAACTGACAAAAAGGGATGAGAAAACAAATAAGACACGTGACTCTTTTGTCTGTTATGCTTGACCATATTGGCGTAATTCGAAGGATGTTGAAATTTTGCCCTGCCAGCACCCAGGCACATTTATTTGATTCACTCTGCCCGATACAGAGAATGACAATATTCAAAAATCAGAAAGTCTTCTTGTAAGCATTACAGAGAAGGTATGGGCCTAGATAGAAAGGGCTTACGAGTAACATATTGTAAAGTAAAACCTACCACAGAAAAGATATTCATGTTTCAGGAAACTTCAGATCCTTTTGGTCATTTCGAAAATCTCTGAATGTGCCTATTTTTCCTTGTGGGCCTAATCTGATGTTCAGTTAACCTAAGGGTAAGGGGTTCTTCATTATCGGCCACCGGAATATGAGTTGTTTAAATCAACAAAAAACAAACCGTCGGAATGAATTTATCGAATCTTAAGGCGGACCGTTTCTGAAACATTTAGAACTCAACACGTATTTAGAAAAGATCGATCAGGTTCTATCTGTTCGGGTAACCACCTTGAATCTCCAGTTAGAAAATGTTACCGTACGATTTTGTGCAACAGCGGTCTCTGCTTGTAAAAAGTATTGAACCAGTACCACATTGCATAATGCCAAAGTACAGCAAACCGTCGACCAACGATACGTAAACCTAGCATTAGGCATTCGGGGTCTTCGATACTCGTAATTAGGTATGAGTCCGTGAAGGAATGACTAGTTGAGCAATAGTCACTGATAACAAGTAGTGCTCAGTGTTAAACACCTATACGGAGGTTCCAATACTTTCAACAATTAAACATAGATGCTACGTAAGCTGGTTCCTTCCATAACTTCTGAATTACTTATTACTGAAAACGAGCATAAATATGTGGGCCGTGGCACCTTTCAAACGAAATGGTACTTAGATTATTCCGACTGAGTTTGATACGCGACTACAAAAGAGACACTCTGCGCATTAGCAACAGTTAGATGGACTATACCGTTTCTTGGGTAACGGAATATCCATTTACATTCTTCGCATCCGAATGTTCATTGCCGCAAGCCGGAATCGAACCGGCCCCTTCCGCTTACCGGGAAGATACACTACCAGCTGATCTATCACGGTCAACTGGAAGCGAATAAAGCAAATGAACATCCCGTAAGGCAACTGTTCTGGTAATAATCACTAGGCTAGCATTATCAGTCACTTCACAATGGGACGAGCAGCACACAGCTGAACCAGATCCAATAAACACTTAAATATATTCTTCGAGTATACTATTGGCGAGAGAAGCTTGGATCACATGTAGTGGTTGCTCGCCCCTTACATTATTTCCATTTCGTTTTCCCTACCACCATAACTCAGCTCGTAGTGTTACAGTCCGACTCGCGGCGTTGATCTCTCTGGTGTAAAAATTTCAGGAGAAATTTCCATTATCTAAGATTAGGACTCCTGGTGGCGGTAATGACTTCTAAGAATATGGAGTTTCACTTAAATTGTTTGGAATGTCTAGATACGTTGTAAATTTACTGAGTTCAACATGAAAGATTCTAATCCAGTAGGCAGGATTTTTAGTTGAACCCTTCGACGACGACTGCGACAACAACAGCTAGGTTATCCGAGATGGCTCTCCGTGACTTGCATCACGATAACATTACACAAAGTAACTCAAAGATAATCGTCACTGGCTTTAAACAAATGCACCAAATTACTCATCACATACATACACACAAGTAGCTCAATAAACCCTTACATGCAAGTCTTCTTTGTGCGAGAAGCCTAAGCGATCATTCTGCCTAAGCCAGAAGAAACGGATCAGCGGAGTGTTGATTTTTGTAACAAATTACCCCATGAACAATTCAAATCTCCCACTACAATCGATTCCTTTTTTGCCTTCATTTCGGAAACGGACCATATCTGTTGTGGACAACTGGACATAGAATGGGCTATTCGTACACACATTTAGTAGACATGACCAGGCCCTGAACACTTCTCTGCCAGGCTGTGGGAGGGCCCTATCCACTAACTTTATCGGGCAACACGTGTCAAATGAATCTACCCAGCAGCGCATACAACGACCTCCCTTCAACCGACCACACAGTCGGTCTTGCATCAGTAGGCCAGATTCATCGGAGCTCGATCACACACTATCAACACCGTATGATTGCATATGAATTTTATGGTTACCAAAAGAACATGGCAACACTGTCTGGGACACACTGCGTGATGTTTGTTCTACTTGACACAAAAGCGACATCCTTATCTGTAGGTGCATAGTTAGCTGACCGGCTGATAAATCAGTCAGCGGTCATCTGGGAAAAGGTAGAGTATGACCACTGAAAAGTCTCTGGAAACTTCACGCTGCAGATTGGATTTGTACAAACGGGTCTGTTTTGATCCAATCTGTGACAAAGATCAATCCAAATGCTTCCTTTGGAATGCATAATTTCATGACATTGCCACGTGTGTCCCAGGCTTCCACAATTAAAATCTTGAACAGCACATTAAACTTCTCACTCTTTCACACATTCCCGCCCTGGTAACTGATGAAATCGGCTGGTTTGGGAAAAGGAAAAGACAAAATCTCTAATTGTCCGACAATCTGCCGGATCCATCTCTTTTTCCGAACGAATTCTGTTAGAGAGAGAGAGTGAGTGAGGGCTAGAGAAATTGTCACTACGCCAAAGACGGATTGCCTTTGGTCAAACATTTCTGACCGTGGAAATCATGGAGCAAGAAGCTTCGTTCTTTTCTGACCAAACAAGCGGCACCTTTAGAATGGGGAGTGGTGTTTACGTTACGAGAACTGTTGGGGTGTGTCGGCAGCAACACTACTCACGGTGACCATGATGAAGATGATTGTGTGGTGGTAGTAGTGATGGTGACGGTGGCAGTGGCTGTGATGGTGATGGTGATGGTGATGGTGATAGATAGGGAGTTGTTAAATCAGTCACAGCACCAAAAGAAATGTCCACATGCATTGAAACTGTCAAAAGCCTTCTGTTTGATTCATGTGATGAAAACTGTCGTTGTTACTGGGACAAGCGCTGGATGCAGTTTTCATACACTCGAAATCAAATTGCAGAGTCAAAAAATAGTCCATTTCGATCCCAGTGACCATTTATTAAGTGAAACGCAGTCAACATTCCCCACTGGTACTGGATGAAGAGGGTGCAGAAAGTTATTCAAGCAAAATTAAAAATTAGGCAAATTTGTACAAAGAATTTACAACCTATCGAAGGCAATTAACACATGTACAACTTGTAACATCTCACTAAATTATATTTTACTGAAGATCTACTCATGGTACACAATCAAAAATTACACTGTGAAGGTAATTTTACTAAAGAAAACTTGTTCATCAACTGAATAGATGAACATAATTTTATCACGTGTCAAGATGGGATTTGATTAGGATACAGGATTTTTTAAATTCCCGTTCTTTATGACTTGGAAATTATCGGCCGCTTCTTACCTATTCCCATTTAAGCTCCTTTTGAACGAGCTCGTTGATCAGCACATCCAAATTTGTATAATGTTACGACACAAGACACTTTATAACCTTATATTTTACACAACTATCCTCTTGTCGTTCTCACTCGTTCACCAGTTCTTCATTCCAGCACCTTTCCCCTACAAGTAAATATTTGCACAATCTCCCCAATACCCTGACTAGTTTCGGTTCTGACCACTGAGAAGAGAACCTAAGCTGCTAGCGGTATGAGTAATAGGGTATTATACCTGGATGACTGCACAAAACTCCCCCGGGATCACACGACCGGTTTCGCGAAAGTCGCCGCTTATCTTGTATGCGTACCCGGTACTCTCATGCTCAATCACACCTACACATGAGCACTCCACAATTGGTCTATGGTTGTATTCTTATTTGTGTCGTAAGCAGAGTTCGTGGACGAAGAGTGTAAAATCACAATATGATTCTAAAAAGTAGACCCTTCGACTATGCACACTTCGTACGATCCAAATTAATAATACAGCTACGAAGCTAAATTAAATGTCTAACTTTGTAATTACCACAGTCTTCTCTCAGTTATTAAAACGCTTTCACTCCTAAAACCGTATATCCTATTTATGCCTACCTAAGTATTTACCATTTGTCGTAACGGCTGGCATGATCTCCATCGTTCATGTATTTTGTGTCCTGACTGAAATGTCAACGTACAGGTTATATAAGTCAGCCACATCAACACCAGTATAAACATGTATTCCTCTTTGATAAAATATTCATCCACTCACTGTCCAGCACAGGGGGTACATCACCTCACGAAACTGTCTAGGAGGCAACACAAGTCGAATAAAGTAATGAGTTTCACAATCGTGTCAAAAGTGATTATCACTATCAGATATGGCTTTACTTATTGTTTGACTGCTTTATTTACTTCTTTTTTATCATATAGTATTAGTGTAATAGTTCACGAAGGGGTTTATGACCACTTAAAGGTCACCAACTGGGCAGTGTTCAGCCGTGGCCCGAGGAATCGAACCCAGGACAGAAGGGTTACAAGCCCTCCATGATGACTGCCTGGTCACGGCCGATCGCAGAAAAATACGCATGATTTTCATGACTGCGGGTACATTTTGGCTCTTGAGATCGATCTTATTACTTCTGTTAGTGCAGTATGAGATGTTTTATGAACTTTCACGATTTGATGCATATTTATTTTCGAAAAAAATAATATTTACATGTGAGCTTGTACTTATGGGAAATGAGGAAAATTATGAACAAAACTAATTGTCATTTATTTTGTATAAATGGATGCATCATATTCTTTGGTCAACTTGTAACGGAGAAAATGTCTCAAACACGATCGTGAAATAGTTGTTCTGACCTGCTAACACTTACTAATATTTTCGGCAAAGTGTGTGGACCCCTTTGTGTTCCGTAATATCGAGAGATTTACTTCAACAAGTGTGTGAACTGAACTTTTGATGGAATGGGCGAAAATCTAAAGTTGTTCACTCCATAGAATTTTGGGTTCCATTCACTCACTACTGCAAACCAGTTGCTTTATCCCTGTTCGCCTTCATCATCAGTGCAAATCCACCGCAGTACTTCAAACCGGGGTGAACGATTGCGAGTCGAGCACCTTACGACCAGGTAAAGCGTTGATATTGCACTATGGTTTGTAATACACATTCTGTCAATTATCACGGTGACATTCACAGTGTCTGCGAGCTGATGCTATTCTATTTTGATTGGTGATGAATTATTTGCCATCAGGAATGCTTCGATCGTTGCGCATTCAACTCTCGGATGAAGAGAACGGAGTTGCGAAAAGGTAATCTAATCATAATCAGTTGCCTTGTCTATCGCTAGATGTATGGGTTGGTGAAGACCTTACACATGAAAATTCTTCACAGCTGTCCATACTTCTTACTCAGCTTCAGTAGTAGCTGTCTTGTGCTGGTCACTGAATGCTTTATCGTACGTGGTTAGTACTCGGTTCGTCGCTGAAAATCCTCAAAGACTCACTTTCCTGATATCTGGGTTGGAATCACAGCTTGTATTCGATGAATTGACTGCTCTGCAGCTCATCTATAAAGATCTAGATCAAATAGCTCTTTGCCGTGAGTGGTACTTGGGTAGATTTTTAACAATGAGTTGAGCACCTCAGAGCAGACGGAAAAGATAAACAGTGAGATGCAAGCATTTGTTTTAATGTTCTCAACAGCTCACGCCAAACGTGCCGACTTAGGTTCAAATGAGGAAAGGAGTGACGTAATAATAGGAGCACAGTATCGAATAAATCAGGGAACAGCTCGATACAAGTACTCCTAGCATGCCACAATTCATAAACTATATCTGCTCTGACAAATCGAACCGGGAGGACCCGATGTTTGAACAGCGAGTTGGGCTTTGATATCGCATGATAGGTTGTTAAATAATGGAGTGGTTTTGGTTACATTCTCCATTGCAATGAAAGGTAGAACGAGTGGAAAAAGATAGCTTTCCCCATGTTCACGAAATTTGTAAAGTGTAAATTCCTATTTGCTCAAGGTAGACAGATAGACGGGATTTTGGAAGATCCATTACGGAATGTGATCAATTTCCGAGACTTTGTCCGCAGTAGTCTAGAATCCAATCTCTCTCTGTTGTTTGATAATTGAGCGGACCTGATACCTTTGATCTACATTTTTCACACTATGGATACTGGTGATTTTCAGCAGCTGAAATAACAGTTCCATCTAAAATGTTCACATACACACACGCATATGTGCGACTCATAATCCACTGATACCTGTTAGAAATGCGCGTCAGAGCAAGTGGGTCGGGATCAATATCATACGTACAATAAGGCCTTAACCCCCCCCCCCCCCCCTCCGGGGGTTTGATCAGCCTGTTGCATTCCGACTTGTCATAAGTTGCATAGGCAGACCACTCTTCTTATAATGTTTTTGTACACTGTCATTCATCTTTACATCCGGACGGGTTATTGCACAATGAGACAGAAGCTGCTTATTGGGCTGCGTAGTTAAGGCATGTGGGCATAGTTTCTCCAGCCTATCCCAACAAAGTTTCAGAAAGACCACGTTGTTGGTAATTTGGCATGACGGTTAGTAAAACAACGGATAACCAACCAACACCAGAAGATACCCAGGACTGTCTCAGCTTGCCGTAATTCATTCCTATTTGGAGATCGTCCAGTAACCTGTTCTGATCATCCAACTTAGTCGACTAGGCACACTCTGACATCCGACGTCATCTACCCTGTGTAATTTAGCTCTGTGGACGATAGGCCTTAGTGTTATGTGCTCATACAGTTCACCTCTTCTCAGCTCTCGATGTGTCTGACTAAAATGAAGTCAACTCCAAACTGACACATCTAAGTTAGAAAGCATATCAACCGAAATCTAGTTCTCATCCTCCACGGAGTACTACAATTCTCGATGTGGTTCGGATGTTCTGTGGCTCGGAGGTGTGATAGAAAGCGGACTGAAGCTCTTGTCTTACTTCAAAAACTCAGTATGGTAAACTCCCCCGTCCAACCTGACCATGGCCCTCTCCATAAGCGATTCATGGCTGTGGGAAACTCTAGTGTTGCACTTCCTACTGAAACGTCCGAAATGGTGCTCGCTCCCTTTCAAGTCTCAAATTCAAGGTTATCAATGTATCACAATATTACGGCGCACTCCCATTTCCGTATGTGCTCTTTAGAATAGAATAAAACTGAACAAAAGCACACGACACGAAAGCATTGGAATTCAAGGGCGAACTTTTCTGCACGAACTAAAGACTTAATTAGTCTTTCAGTGGCTAATCAGACTAAACAAAAAAGTGCGTTAAAATGAAATAATTTGTTATCAGTTAGCTCGGTCAGTCAAACCTCTGTTTGATTTAGCTGCTTTATGACCTAATTCATTCTGCTCCACGAAAGTTGCGGATTCGATGCCAGATCAATGATTGATAGTAATCAATTGTAATCTGACCAATTCTTGCTGAAGTGATTCACTGCAGAAAACTTCAAATCCATCAGTAATGAATGTGCCTGATAAGAGTGTGTTTAACTTCAGTAGTTCAGTTTTTGTATAATTAATAGTTTTCTGAAGGAATGTAAACGATTTGATCGTCGTACAGCCTAACATAGAATAGTTCCACTCGCATTGTAAGTACGAAGAAGAAAATACGCAGCTGATGATTTTTAAAATAATCCAAAGAAAATAACCTTAAAACTCGACCAAACGACATCCGACTAGTTCGATTCCCGTCTGATCTACCATGAAGAATCATTGTGAATTTACCAAGTATCGACGGGTATGAATAATGTGTTTTGATAACACTTAAAGCATACAGGGACCAAAAGTTCGCCATCTTGTTGTCAGTGCCCACCCAATGATGTACTTACCGGATGAAGGTGGAGGTCTACCAATACATTGTCGAAGTGCTTCTTGAAGTAGGGTTCCTCTGCTATTGTCTGTGTATATCTGCGGTTCTGGCAATTCTGATGATTTGAGATTTATGGATAATGGGTTCAGACCACATAAATCCACCGATTTTGCTCCGTACTCACCGGAATTCAAATACGAGACTGTGTTTGCCTGGTGTCTTCTCTCGTCCAAGCACACGGGTTCCGGCTCGCGGGCTTGTTTACTCAGCGGTAGATAGGACCGATTGTGAATGGGCGAGGTTGTGTTTACGCTGGGCGCACGATTCGGAGATGGGAATAGGGATCCAGCGGAGGGGCTGCTTTGTCGTGTCATTTCAAGAAAATAATGCAAAGCTGCATGTTTCCATGGTCCACTGTCAGGTATTACAGAGGGTAACATGTTTACGGCGGACGTGTATAGATGTGCGGTCTTTGACGATACCGCTGATCAAGGCTGCCTGGTTCAAAACGGCAGTCACTTTAGTCGTGTGAAGCCGATCGACAGTGGTGGTTGAATGTAGTCAAGTCATTTATGCTCTTTATCTCCCATTTCCGCAGGGTGCACATGGCGTTGTCGGGTGGCGTGTTGGTAGTGTTGGTGGCAAGGTAATGTTGCACGGTATGAAATGGAGTACGTGTGTCTGTCTATCTTTTTCATCACACACTCGTTTCACTTCTGATGGACCATTCTGTCACTTTCCACTCTCCCTCCCTCAATCCTTCTGTCTACATACGGTCAATTTGCGCTGAATTTGGCGCACACGGCAGCAAACCCATTCGGTGGCCAATTCGTACATGCATGTGAGCACGCACGCGCGTTCGCCAGGTCCATGACCGGTAGGGGTTTGTTTTGGTGCACCGTTTAGACTCGATGGCCACCAGGCGGCAGCGACGGCATCCATCGCGGTGCCGACAGCAACGACGACAGAAGCGACCGTTTGTGTGCGCGCACAAACATACACACACAGACGTTCTGCGCAGGCGGTGTGACCATTTGCAGCTCATCCACCGACCTACACACGTCCGCAGAACACCTTACCGTCAGTTCACTAGGTTTGAAACGCGCAAAGCGAAGTTCCTTTACCTGATTGGTCCATTGGCTTCAGTGGACTACCGCACAATGAACAGCCACGGAACGAACTGAACCAATCCAACAGAGCCGACAACAGCATTACGCGCCTCATGCACATCGGTACATTGTCACCAATTTGTTGTGCACACAGCATGTTGCCTGAAGTTAGCAATTAGCATCACACCAAAAGTAACCACTTTACAGGTCGAAAAAAAATCGAACAGTGTCGCAGTACTTCAAGTCTACAGACACGTGTACTATGCACACAAATGCTAGTTACCATGTTCCGCCAGAATGATTATCGCTTCACCATTATAAACCTACGGTTAGACAAAATGACCAAATGTAAATCAAACGTGGAAAGTTATTTTACTTCGAGATTAACTGGCATTATGAAAAGGCGGTTTTTTCGTCGTTCCATAAACAGATTCATCTGGTTCGTTTAAAAGCCAATATCAAACCTCGCCGTTTCCGCTTAGAAAAAGATGGGACAGTCAGCTGAACTACTGTGGTATTTCGAATACTTCACTTTATTGATTTATTACACACAAAAGGTGCAAATAGTAGGAAATTCGAACATTCAACTAGACACTGGGAACCATGAAAGCACTGTGTTGCCGATGCATCCTCTTTATGAATCAAATGCTTCACTGACTGACGAGTCAAGTCATTTCATGACCGGTGGTGGTCGAGTGGTTTAGAACTTTTGCTTACCTCCTCACTGATCAGAGGTTCAGATTGAGTCACCATCAGCCACTTTGGGGACAGAGAGCAATCCCCTGTTGTCCGGCTCATTACCAAGGCCATCCCCTTTATGAAATATCGTACTATTGTTATATAATAGGAGGAAGTAAACAAAAGACAGAATAACACGTTCCTTTCCATCAAACAAGCGATATATCATTCACTCTATTGGATACGAGATCTCCAGTTCGTGTAGCAGACGACGACAAAGCACTGAACGAAGAATAAAGATGTGTCTGTTGCCTTAGTATAGTATTCCTTTCCAGGATGGAATAGTTAGCGCACAGTCTCTGCTCTCATTGAGGCTCAAAGTGAACTTGAGCGTTGACATTTTGTAAGACTGTTCAACATACACCTCAAATTGCTCAATACACTAAAGACCTGGGACCATTACTCACTTCAAAAATGAAAAAAGATCCACGGTAGACCTGAATTACTACTTATACACTACTGGCTGTTCCATTTTGATCTTGAGTTATCCTCGCACCGAATAAGGTTCACTGAATCCGACCGAGACGTGTCTTATGCCGTTGATATTCACTCCACTTCACTACCCAGCCAGTTTTATTCAGAGAAGCATACCGATTAAGGTGCCCAGTGACGAAGTGCAGCTTCATGTAAATGTTTGCCTTTCGACTTACCAAGACTAACCTCCTCTCTCCCATCCGCCTCACGGTATCTCTTGTTTTCTCAACTCTCGGCCTTGTCGTGTAACGTGGGAAAGGTTAAATGAGTCGCTCGGATCCGGAGTGAACACGAAGTCCTTAAACCAGTTGGTACACGCGCGCCTGTCCTTTGGCCTGGAATCTTCTGGTGTTAACTTCAACGAGGACTACCGGTTGAGTCGAACAATTTGTGTGTGTGTGTGTGTGTGTGTCTGCATCAGCGAGTGTATATGAGCACATGTGCGTGCATACTGTGGCCATCAAACAGCGTGGGATCGCTTGATCACATTCACACAGTTTTCATTAAGTCGTCTCGACTAAATCAGTTTTATAGAAATCCAGTTCATGAAGTCTGACATGTGGATATAGGCGGGAAAGACTAGTAGGCGTCTCTGTTTTCACAACGAACTCTGTCGTCTAACATTGCACATTTTCAATGTTTGCACGGGGAAGTTCACAAATGACTATCACTTGACAACACACCTTGCAATCCCGGAAAATCATCGGGGGACATTGACATTTCTTAATCCGTGGGAAGTAGCCCGACTGGGACATGACCAACGGATCCTGAGATCGTTTGCTCGACCACTCATACAGTCAGAGCATTTTTACGGAAGATCCGGGGAATTAAAGAACAATAATTTGGCCACCGTCTTTTCCAATAGCATTTGTAAAGCGTTCTGATACTCCAGGCTACAGTTTTCTTACTCCTTCGTTTACAAAGTAATAACCTATTGGACTACGAAGGAATTGGTATCAGTTGCTTGAACTGGACAGACTGAGGAAAATTACTGCGCCCCGGAGATAATGGGCCAATTTCTATAGCCTTACTGACAATAGTTTTAACTGAGACTCGCAATATAAATGAATGTCCAGTGGTTAAACTAGGTATAGGTTATGTCGGGTTTTCGCGGCTGGAACTGTTTGCGAAAGTGCACAGTCATTGAATCTGGATCCCGGACTTGGAAGTATGATGTCCATAATTTCAGCAGTTTTTCTCGTTGCTACTGACGGATAGGACGATCGAAGGTGGGCCTAAAATGAATACCACTCGACACCACGGTACCCGACCAGTGTTCTGTTTAGATGTCGAGAAAACCTCAAACAACGGTCGACCAATTGCCCAATGGATATCTTCGTAGCCATGGATAACAGAACTGCAGAACTCGCCTGCTCAGTTGTCCTCCTATACGAATAAATCGGGTCGGTAGTTTTATGTAAGGGTTTTGGTTATGCTTTCGTATGCCACATGGTTAATTTGTCCAATCAAACACAAAAGGAGATACAATCAAATCGACGATAATGTTCTTTGAGCTCACAGCTTCGGTGTCATACAGATCTCTGGGTCCTCACCAAAAGTTTGCTCCATTTGCGGACTGGGTACAGAGGGTCTGTCTAGTATCTTTCAGCAAAAACCACGGTCGGAAGCGAAAATTTTCATGCTATAAATATACTAGTGAAATAACGACAAGTGATGGTGTACTGTTAAGGGGAATAGTGTGCAAATATAAGAAATTCACTGCAAGTCATAGGACGACATACTTCCCCGACATCCTTAACCTCCGAGTAGGTGAATCTTTTGGACCCTACCCAGGAGGCGTAACACCCTAGGTGGTCACCAAAGCAGTCGTCTTCAAATCGATCGGTTAACCTGGTGAACTTCAACAACCTAACTCTTCTTATAACCGAACTGTCCCGTTAAGGGACTGGTTTATCCTAGAGATTTTCGGTGATTCATGACAGTAATCGATCCACCGTGCGGGCTCATTTTGACATACGCTATCGAAATAGCTATAGAGGATTTTACCAATCACTTTGCCTTTGATTGAGATTGAAACAGGGAGATTTCATTCAGCGTTTGATGCAGTTCCCATGTGTTTTGGCTTCAAGTCCTCCGAGATTACTCGATATTTCTTGTCCGTTTGAAGAATGCTGACAGACGACGCAAATGTAAATAATCTTCATGGGCTTATGTCCTTAGGTGACGCGACAACCCTTAAAAAGTCAGCCAGAAATACCATCTCTGTGGATCTCAAGGGAATTCACTAACTGCAGCACAATCTTGCCACTTTCTAAGTGGAAGAAATACTACCCACGGTTGAAGCTTTCCAACGGGAAGCTACCATTTTCGACACTAGGCAATTGTTCCGACTCTTCAACCTTTTTTCCACACGTCACACTAAATGAGAAGCGACTGTCAATCACTGGTATCTCACATAGCTTCGGTGATATATGTGAACTACACTGGAAAGTCACTAAAATTGAGGTATGACTGCACGCTGTGATATTTTTGTTTCAAAAAGAAGCAGCCACGTTAAACAGATTGGGTTCCCAAATAACGACATTGTAGATGACCAATTTTTGCTGCAAATAGTGAGCGGTATCAGTCGATTAAAAAACCGTTTCTGGTCGGGCGCTTCGGAGAATTCACTAGTAAACTGTACTGATGACCCTTCCATACTACTCTAGCACACGGCGTTTGTCATATTGAGCTAGTATTTTGACTCCGTCGTAGTATTTCCTTATGAATTAATATTCGGATCCATTCAACATTCGTCAACAACAGTTTATTGCCCGCACAATGAGCGATGTAAGTGGTGAGCCGTTCGACCCACACATATTTACCCTGATTACAGGTTCTACTTGGGACTCGATAGGAGCTCAGTGTGGATAATTCTTAACATGTCTGATGATGAAACAGCTACATGATTTCTGTGTTCCAGCTGCACAATGAACCGTGTTATACAGGTTTTGCTTTGTTTAACGTTTATTTCTGCTACTTCTATAGGACAAGCGGACTTTCAGGTTACGAGTACACCACAGGTACCCAATACCAGAGAAGTTCAAAGCCGACCCTGATAGAAAAATAATTTTGGTCGAGTTGGGGATTACGACTCAAAAGCTTTAGAGAAATTCCAAAGTACAGCCATGTGCACGCGTGATGATGATGATGATGATGATGATGATGATGATGATGATGATGATGATGACGATGATGATAATGATTCGAATGATGATGGTGATGCACACTTTGTTGGATAGGGGAAGTTTGGGGGGACAAATTTCGGAGATACAATTCATCTATCAGATGTGGAAATATGTTCTCCTGTTTTTATCTTCGCACTAGTTTTCATCCCCCTCAAGACAACTAAATACTTGGTCACTGTTACACAAATGTGAGATTCACACTTGCCATCTGTGCTTTAACGGGGTTTCGACAATTCCGACGATGGGGTTATCGGCGGATGTTGATTCATCAATGCGCATAATTCCCGATATGACCTGCTTATCTTTAACCACTTCTCTTTTGTGTATACATGATTACAGATAAACTGGGATGACGGTGTGCTTGTGTGTGTGTGTGTGTGTGTGTGTGTGTGTGTGTGTGTGTGTGCGTTTGATTTCAGGGGAACAAAATTGGTGGTGTATATGCTCCTTGTCCACACACCTCATTCGAACCGCCCAAACTTGAGCTTACGGCCAAGTGATCGACCTTCTGTGACCTATCTCGGAACAGGACTTACTACTCCCGGAGAAGAAAAATGAGATCAGTAGGGGTGTATGAATAAGATTATTCCAGTGATACCGACGATTAACCAAACCACTTTGCAATGAATCACTTCACTCGTGCTTCCCAGTCTTGGCCCATTATCAACTCTAAAGCACAGTCTGTGTTAGATGTAATGGGAAACGAAAACCATTCAAAGTTGTTACACGTACATGGAATACACAATTTGAACAAATGGATTCAATCATGAATCTCGGACTGAATTCATCTGATATATCGGTAGATTTCTGAATACTGTAATCTCTGACTGTACTTTTCGCAATGGTCACTTTATTATGCACAAAAATATCCTAAATCCAACTGTCATTTATACCCCATTACCAGTACCTAACTGTGAATGCCACAACGGGAAGGTTTTTCGCTATAGCACAAAATTTTACCCCAGTCAGTTTGCAGTAGAATCGCGTATTTTGTGCTATGTAGTCCGACCAAATATCAAGCACTGTATGACTACAGCCTCACAAATTTCACATCTGAAAGTCCCATTATCATTGATACCGGTTTAGTTCGATCACTTCTAATAAACTCGCACCTCTGCGCAACACTCTACGACAGTTGTCTTACGTAACAGTATTTAAACAGCACAGACCGATCCAGACACTCGTGGTGACTAATAAATTGAAAGTGAGTACACGCTTTTGTCGAGAAACATTAACCAGAGGTTGCACGCTAAATAAATCAGGAAAATACCGAATGCTGCATAGAAAGAAATTGGTGAAAGACATGGAAAGCCATGCTTGAACTCATTTGTATTTTCTGTTGTGAACAGTTGTTTGTGCGTGCGTGACTTAATTCTAGTCATGCCCAAAAACTAACCCCTGAGTTTACGGCATATCCTAGTCACGTTTATAGCCGCGCATTGATTATTGGAATGAAATAATTCTAGATTTGTATTTTGATGGTAGACTTTTATCTTACCGGTCTCTAGTGATAAACCTCGGTGGTGGTACATGAAAGTCTAGCACAAAAAAATCGAACTAAATCAACTCATTTTCTGAACTAAATGGCTCCCGTTTATTTCGTTAGTGCTCGATTGGAATTTGGCCAACTGCACACAACAACTGCAACCTCTAAGATCCTTTTGACAACTATATTTTACTCCGCCCAAATTAAATGTGCAATGGAATCGAATATAGTTAAATCTCGTCTTCAATGATTATTCTTCTTGCCTAATTGTGGTAGTTCATAAATTTCTGACATGGTGACTCTATCCCGACAAGAGCATTTGTAATCGAGTTGATAAGGTTCACTTCCCTTGTGCTACTCCCAATGACGCGTAGAGCATAAGTGGGCACCGTGCCAGATGCCGAGGTGATTATGATTTATTCGCGTACACGAGAATCCCGGAAACAGATTGGCCTTGCTGGTGACATTTATGAGTATATCGAAATGCTTCGAATTGAGCCAAAAATGAATCGTATTTCGATCGACGTCGGTCGGACTCTTCAGAAGACGTGTAATATGTTGTGATATGTCAAATGAACAGGCACACATGTGAACGTATGGCATTCGCGTGGAGTCCGGAACACACTAATTTCCACCCCACCCCCACCCCCACCCCTGATTCGTTCTCCCCCTTATCTCTGGAGAATTCGGATTCATTCATTCCAATATGTGCCAGTGTTTCTGGTGATGGATCACGGATATGTAACTGATGTATTTGACTTGGATACTGTGAACCTCACGATGTGTATGTGTTGTGTGAGTGATATGTGCTGTCTTGTCTGGATACACCAGTGGGGATTCCACAGCGAAGCTAATTTGATGACCATCTTCGACTCTCCTTATGCGGTTTCGAATCAACCAGTGGACACTAGAGACTAGAAATGACAAAACGCTCATAAAACACGATCCTGTTGGGTAATCAAGTGAAAGACTGTCTTGTTCGGGGGTAGGATACGGGTGAGATAATGGCTTAATGGCAGTGCCGGAGACGAGAAGACCTCAGATTGGCAAACATGCTTCGCAACGTGAAAAAGTGAGCTTGACATTTGTTGTCACAGAAGCATGTAAAATTTCAAGTACCAGGAAAAGATCCAATCGCTGGCGTCTGATCTCATAATTGAACCGGTGCTCAGAAGGCTTCCATAGTTAAAAACTGCGACTTATTGCTCAATGCAACTTTTCATCAGACCTAGTTATCCTACCATCTTCAAGCCCTAACTGGATAAGGAGGATATACACTACTCTTTGAACTGTTTATCAATTCGGGAATATTAGATAGATTATTCCTTCATGGATATCACGGTTACGGCTGTTACCGTATTGCAGCTTCAGGCAACGAAGCATTTCTTTTTGACTGGAACAGACCTGGCGGCCCGCGGCTGGTGTTCGACACAGGCTATGTGGTAAGGGTAGTATTCAATTGCTAAAAGGAAGCTTGTGAAAATAACTACATATTTTGGTCATGTAAATATTACCGCTTCACAGAAAATATATATAGGGAAATAGGTGAAGTTGTTTTGGAAAGTAGCGCGAACGAAACCAAAACATCATTCTAAAGATAATCTAATTAATATTCAACAAATTCATGGCTACGCTATGTTACCAAATAACAATCGGCATGTATCAAAACGTGTTCAGTAAAAGTGAAGTAGTTAAAAATGAATGAAATAAGAATTGACAAGGTTACTCGTTTTCCGCGCTTTAAAATGAGGGGCTTTGAAAGATCAAAAGTATAATTTGTCCTCTCTTGGCGAAAATGGAAGAAATGACTTCGTCAGTCTGTTGATTTAAATGTTTGTGTAGCTCGAAAATTAAAGCTCCAACTGAACCAGTTCTTCTCCCCTCCCATGTTCCTGGACACGATCCACACGTTGTTCCGAAATCCGGAAATTGGTGAACATTGTGAACGTACTGTTAACATTCGACCCCTTTCCCTCACCTTCGCAATTCTCACCTGATCAATCACCAAAACCGGTGTTTTTTAGTGGACAGTAGATCATAAATCCACAATTTCCCCACCCCGTTCGCACGTTTCCTGACATTGCCACAACTCGTTGTCTTTCCCCCTCGTTGCCAGGCTACCAAGGTCGTGTGAGCTCGTGTGTGAGCGTACACGGATACCCGCGAGCCTTGATTTGTCAACTTGCACGGAATTATAGAATGTGCCAACAGGTCACGTTCCCAGTCAAACTGTTGCATTGACTGAGGGTTAGGGTGGATTCGATACCACGTCCCCACGACCCAAGTTAAACGAACCACCGGCCATCACCACCTACATTTTTCTTTATCGGATTTGTCGCACCTGACCAAATCAGGTTATGAATTAAACAGAAAGGGTACCAAGTTGGTTCGTGAGTGCCGCGTGGTGACTACCACTGAGACGACGATGATGATGACGACGACGACGCAGTTCGCACTATTCAGCCAGTGTGATGACGGTGTGTGGACTGCAGTGGCAACAGATTAAATCATTCGGTGTACGGGGAAGAAGAGCAGTAAACGCGGCCCTTTCCGACGAGTTAAAAACCCCATTCGACTTTTTGTTGTCCAACCCAGGTTTGTCTGAGTTTTTCAGTAAGACTCTATGTCTATGTCGACAAATATGATGACTCGAACAGTTCTCGGTGGTGTTGTTGCTAACCTGCTGAGCAGTTCCTGTGATCATTCTCGCGAAAAATGTCTTTGTGCACATTTTTACCACAAGAAGAGATCAGTTAGTAATTACACGAGAGATAATCATTTAAAGTCGCTTTCTGTAGTACAGGATTATGTGAATTTCCTATTGATCCAGGCATTAATTTCGGCCATTATGAATACAGCTTTTTACAGGGTTTAGGGGACTTGAGCAAAGTGATACGTGGGGTATTGTATCAATTTCCAATCTTGCCCGACTATAGAGGAATTTTGGAGGAGCTATACGTACCTCGAATTATTTCGTTAGTTAGTTTTGTGTGAATGATACAGATCTGGATGGAGTAATGACTTTGAAGCCCTCAGTGTAACAACCTCAGGAGATGAAGGCAGTAATCTCTGGTTTTATCCTGTCTTCTGGTCGGAGTGTTTGGATATCCAACACACTGAGAGAACGGGATCAGTCTGTGGAACGCAGCCGAAAGAATGAAGACCACGTGACCTTGATCACAGTAACTGCCCAAGTAAATTCACGGTTGTTCACGCATACCTTATTATCCTCGTGTTCGCGTACGAGCACGTGACATCGTTCCGGGTTAGGCGACTGATTGACACAAGTCCCAAATCCATGTCTTTCGGAGTTGCCCTAGCCCTGCACGCATTGTGAACTGAAATCCAGTAGGTATACGAAGCACCACCATTACTAAGGAAATAAATGATCTTCAAAATCTTCTATCCCAGTCCTGATAGGTTAGCCAGTTTAAGACTGATCTCTATGAATGTCATCATTGCCGTCAATATCGTCATCTAAATCATCCAAGTAATCATCAACATCATCTTGTCAAATACTGGAGTGATATACGAACGAATTGATAGAGTTTCTCAAGCCACGGTTCAATGAACCGGGCTTCGAAAGGAGTGGTCAAATATGATTAATAAGGAAGATAACAGTAGTAATTCTGATATCTGTTTGTCCGTGGACGACCATTTGTCCTGTTCTGGAAGGAACTGATAAACTGCGTCCGATCAAAATTTGATTTTTTGCAGATCTGACAGAATGCAACTACATAGTTTATGGAAAGTGCCCAATGTTGTACATTTGGTATGGATGGGATTATTTTACTGAGTCACTAAGTCCTTTAATCGATTTCCCAGGACCTTCCTCACTTCACAAAATCACCAGCAAAGAGATCCGACCACCAAACTGAAAACCAGCTGAAATTGAAACAATCTACATGACTCGTTTGCAGTTTGGTTGGATCGTAGTTCTGAGATTGCTGCAGAACATTTCAATAGAGTTACGTTGATTTTCTTGCTGGCACACAACTTCTTTCCCCATCCGTTTTGACTATTGAAGATTGCTATCATGATCATTTTCTAAATCGGACAAGTTTTTTAGTTGGAAAACTAATCACATTTTTATTGCAATGGAAACTAGCTAAAACCATGTGGATTGTGAAGGATTTCAGTGGCTTGGGATACCTAGAATTGTGAGAAGTAAAACGAAGTTTTTTTCAAATTCGGCCCTAACGGCGGAATTTTGTGCTTATTGACAGTATAGAATTTCATTGTTTTCATCTCGAGATTCGCAACACGAATCCTAAAGTGTCATCAAAAGTATAAATGTATTTCAATCGATATATACTTGCACGGTTTGTCCTGACATAATCGAGTTAGAGGAAATGGTAGCAGAAAGACACGACTTTAGCGTAGGGCAATAAATTTGAGAACCCGCTGGTTACGTGAACATTGCATTCGACTGTGCGGAGTTGACGGGCCCATTTGGAAACGGATGTAAACACCTACAAAGCAGCTTTCATCGATCAGTGCTTTATGGTACCTGGTTAGTTTAAGTGATATTTCTGGATTATGACCACAATCTTATACGAATGGTGAGGAGTTTGAGCAGTCCATTTTTGGAATCACAAGGTGATTTTTCCAGAATCAGTTCGTCGGTAAACAAGGCTAACCTTCAGAAAGTGGACATGTGGTCCAAAAGGTGGATTTTCGACAAGAATTTCGGCATCATCATCGTACAGTGTTAAACAGCAAGGCGAGGCCCACTGACCACTGCCTTTCTCATTATGTTGCACGTTGAATTAGAAAGTACGAATATACAAAATGGATAGGGAGTGGACCTACACGGATGGGAAAAGGAAAGAATGCCCTAGTAGCCAACACACAAAATACACAATCTAACAGTACAAACGCACATAGATCAGTCGTTCCGACTCTCCCGAAAGTGATAAAACAATCAGCACGGTTCATGGTTTGCTGCCATATCCTTCATTGGTCCAGCCAACTGGTTGAGGGATGTTTTGGACCTCAACCACGAAGACGTGAGACACCTACTTTTCCTAAGTTCACCGTACATTTTCTCATTCTCCGTTGCCACGTCATCTGTTAACTTCCACATGGCTTCTTCCAGTCGCTAGGAGGAACGGAAAACAGGGCACGGTATGGTAGACGTGTGTTTGCCATACGTAACACGTGCCCTAACCAACGAAGTTTACTAAGCTGGATTCGCTGTGATAGAACATTCTATGAACTAATACCTAATATTCAATTTTTGACCTGAGCATTGATCACCCGGTCATTCTATCCAATCATAGCAGTTCTACTTAAACGTTAATGGTTGAAAACCTCAAGTCGATGAATATCTTCCACAAGCTGACCCCAAGTCTCACAACCATACAAAAGGACTGTAAGTACTGCGACACAGTACACACGACCTTTCAATATCAGTGAAACATCAAGTCGCCGCCACAAGTGCTTCAGTCCAGCGTATGCTGCTACATCCTTGGATATGCGAGTGCTCACCTCTACTACAGTACTTCCGTTTGTCATCATGCTGCTGCCGAGGTAAGTGAAGCGGTCGACAACTACCAACACCTTCCCATCGAGCATCAAGCTCTGAACCGTTGACATCCAGTCTTGCGAAATCACATTACATTTTGAAGGTGCAAAATGCATGCCGAATGGAGCTACAGCACTAGCAAGTTTGTCTAGTACACGCTGAGCACGTTCCGTGCATTCGAACAAAAATAAACAAGATTGTCGGGGTGATCTACTTCCCACGGTTTTTACTATTTGCTAATTCGACGCCCACTTCCTGAAGTTTTCGTAAGGCATTCTCTATTATCACCTTCCTGAAAAAGTTGAACAGGAACGGAGAAATGGAGCATCACTGTCGAACACTGCTAATCCTTTCGAAAAGACTGGGTAGTTCACCGTAAACCCTTGCTCATCCAGAAGACTGGAAGCACAATGACTTCAACAGATTCACGAAAATCTGTGGCACCGATTTTCGGTTAAGAGTTCTGAATAGAGCTGTTCAGGTCAACTGATTCCAATACGCTTTTCAAGTCGAGGAAAATCACTATTATCTGTCGACGGAGGGTAGCGTGTCTCATGTAACCAGCTAAAAGTAAGAATCTGGTCGACGCTTCCTCCACCTGGGCTGAATCCTGCCTGTTGTCCGTAGGCATTCCTCTTGCGAGTCGGTGTCAGTCGGTGCTTCCAAATCGAGACTAAGGCATTGGTGACTATCTGAATTAAGCTAATCCCTCGATGCTTACTACCGTCATTACATATTCTTTTCTTGAAGATGAGTACAATCAATGGATCGCTTCATGGTTGTTGAATAAGCTTCTCGTTTCAAATGTGAAGGAGTAAATTGATAAGTGATTTTATCAGGGAATCCGCATCCATTTTGAAACGAACTGAAGGAAGTCCGTCGGGACCGGCCGCTTTCCCAAGCTTTAGTATTTCAATGCTCTACTCTACTTCAACTTCCGACGGAGGCCCAAGTGATACTCCCCAAGGAATCGCAGTCGTCGTCGGTATAACTTAATGAGCGCTCCGTCAGCTAAACCGCTCCTTGAAGTATTCGACCCAACGGTCGAGCCTTTGCTGTTAGCCATGAACAGGCTCTCCATTTCTGTTGAACCTCGTTTCGTTGACTAGTGTTTACTGTCGACAGGTGTCGCGAATAAGTTGGAACGGTCTTTGACAGTTACTTGAAGCAGCTGCTATTTTCATTTCTTCTGCTACCTTGACCCACCAGTTTTGGCAACCCTTCTTAAGATTATTCGTGACTTGCTTTTGTAGACGTCTTCTTATCTTATTCATTTCCTTACAGTTCGAGAGCTGACACTCTTGCTCCATTAGATTGAGCGACTCATGAGAAATTCAGTGTCTTTGATGGACATTGGATCTAAGACCACAGGCGAAACCTGATACCGTGTGCATCGCCTGCTGGATATGGGCCCGAGGCTTGTCTACATTACGGTTCGTCGTCGATCCTAGCTTATTTGATAATTTCTGTTCATAACTGGTGCTAACTTCTGGATCAGACAAAAATTGTACAACTAACCGCGTTTGCGGTTTGCTTCGACGATCACGGAGCTGGAGTGAAAATAGTATTAAAAGGAAAGAGGACCAGTAGGGTCTACAGTTCTGAAGAGAACTGCGCCACCAATAGCTTACTACTATATGATCGATCTGGCTTAGAGTACGTGGAGTTAGGGCGCTATGTCGCTGCGCAACTCAAGCTGTGTCGGAGATTGGTACTAGACAAGAACAACCAACTGCCTGCACAAAACTGGAGAAGCCTGGCCGCTTTATGTGTGCTGTCAGCGGGTAAAGCACTATCCCGCCTAAACAAGCTTATGACGCACTAAGTTTGCCAACTAGTGCATTGAAGTCATCAGCTAGCATTACAATGTTACAGCCTTTGCTCCTGCGAACGAGAGTGGCGAGTTCACCGTAGAAGTCATCCCTGTGCGTGTCAGAGCCACAGTTGATAGGGGCGAGTGCTGAGATCACAAACAAACTGCTTCTAACACAGCTATCCTTTCGAACACCTACTGACCCCTGGAGTCTCACAGCACATAAATGATTATTAACCAGTATCCAGTCTAAAAGGGGACCTTTAGCCTTATCAGGCAAGACTATACCTACACCACACTGACCCGCAGCTCGAGCTACTTCGTCTCGTGAAGTGTGCAGGAAATACCTCGATGAGATAACAAGAGCAGTTATTTGAGTCACTCCACTTGAATACTGAATATGCGTTTCACTTAGGCAGCAGACATCAATCTTCAGAGAATCTATTGTGAGCTCTAGGCACGCCTGCTGACCGGTCTGCATGAGTGTAGTCCAGTTAAAGGATCCGAGAATCAGAAGCTGACGAGGCTTCAGAAAAGTGAGTTATGAGACTGAGGATTATTCCCGACACTATTTGATAATGAACCGCTGCGAGTATCGTGCGTGTTATCAGTGGGAACACTATGAATAGATATAGGGGCAAACATAGATGGATGGGTACAGAAGACAAAAGTTGAATAAATGAGAGGGAATTCTGAGCAGAAGCCCACTTTTCACTACCCACCCTGCTCGAAGCAATGGACAGCGCGGTCCTGATTATCGTGCTCGACAACCGATGCAGTATGGAATTCTTTGTATTTTTGCAGTTCATGGGAGATGTTGGACTGGTACTGCTAGGGTGTCCAGCCACCAAATCCTGTAGTTTTAATGGGAACCTATCCGCAAGGTAGCGGGATGGCTTAGTGGAGGCCCATTTGCTTGGGTCGATTATTCTTCCTCTGATTTTACCGAGTGAGTCTCCAGCTCAGATCTACCCCGCAACCTGGAGGACCAGGAGACTGGACTTTGTCTGGCCTCTACCCATTGACCTTTCAGGCATGATTACTTTTCCAACTTGAGGAAGCCATCCTGTATAGTTCTTTGGTTCATAGAGGCACGCAAGCCATCACATCACGTCATGGTGCAGTCTCGTCATGATGTTCGCTCCCGATATAATTATGGTGTTGTATCGGGATTAAGACACAAAACTTCCCCGGAGGCACACTACCGGTTTCGCTGTTCTTGCCACTCTTCAGGTATGGGTTACCGGTACTCTTCTGTCCAATCATCCTTATGTAACGTCCATAGTGGATGTCGCTATCTTATAGTTCGGGTGTCAGTGCCTGTTGATGCACCTACTGAGCCTTGGCTCTCGGAGCTTATCTTCCTGTTGAGCTTTTCAAAAGGAACACTTACAACCCCTCTGCGGAAGGGCACTGCCGCTGCGAGTTACAAGTGTGATCTCTCCACTTTTGATTTTTGGCTATAATGTCATTTGGACCTTGTAATAGTAAAGAAATATTCAGTTACCACCATGATGACAAACAATATCAGTAGTGTATATAAGTATGTGTGTATGGTTCATTTTGTATTGTCCTTCGTTCTGTTTAGTAACCTATTCTCGAAGATGTTTGTAGTGAAGGGTTATTCTGACTGAGGGCGTAGCGGTTGGGATTAAATAGATTTGTGGTAACATCTGACTGCAGAGGTCAAAAAAGCGAGAGTTTCAATTGCACTCTTTTCGTTCAGTTTGATTAGCTTGCACCTGTACATCACGAAGGCGATAGAGCAGAACCCATATTGAACGGATAAGTAAGCGTACCGAAAAACGTGTTCATATGTACATTAGCAAAGAGACGAACATAGAGATCAGAACCGCCGCACGATCTATTCACGCTGTCTTGTTTGTTTTGGGTGAACTTCCGTGACACCGTGGTAAACGATTCCCCTACTCCAGCGGTCATTTACCGTGTGCGTGCGTGTGCGTGTGGTGGATAAGGCGGCTGTGGAACAACACCGGCAAAGTTGTTTTTCTCATTTTATTTTTTTCAAACACAGGAAGGCAGAAACTCATGCACAACAGAATGATTCTACCCGGAAGCGTGAATCTTGCCAGTACACCACATGAAAGTGTGATACTGGAAACACAAGCATGCACGCACGCACGCAAACAAACAAACAAACAAACAAACACTCAAGTGACTGACATCTACTGGTGACAGAACGATGTGACAGCGCACAGGGGCTGACAGGCAAAACATGCAATGCAAACAAAAAACGACTACTCCATCATGGGCTCAGATACATAAGCAAGCAAATATATACACACACATGATGCTGAAATTGAATTCATTCAGTCTATTTACATAAGCTCACCAGTCAAATCGGATTGACACACTGTATTCGGTACGCGCTACATGTCTAATCGGAGATACAAGAAGCCTGACTGGGTTTATCTCAATGAGATACCTATGAGGTACATGAACGAAATTCGTTGCTGGGGCTATCGAAGGCAGCCAGTAAACGGAGATTCATTTAGCCGGCTTAAGGGCTGTGACGCACCAACCAAGCCGTCCCAGCTATTCTTCTAGTGAGACAGTAAATGTTAAACTCGGCCTTAACCATGACGAATATGAAAGTTGGAGAGCTGATTTAACAGCATCAACGGACACTGATCGTAACGGACATACAAAGTCCATACACACCAACAAGCAGTAGGCTTGCCTTCATTAGTAGATACTTCTTCCAATCGCTCAGGCACAAAGTTGCATACAATGGTTGTGAAATAACTTGTTACTTAAGCTCGATCCCATTTTGACTCAAATGTCCACAGTAAGGTAGCCCAGTGATATCGCTATTCGGAACAGAGAACACGTTTTCCATAGTGTCTAGATCTAGGATTTTGAGTAGTAACTGAATGAAATGAACCTTTAAGTTGTGCACGCTTTCATGAGTCTACATGTAGATAGTCAGCGGGTGAATCATTTTGCGTCAATATATTTACAAACCACTGGCGAACCGTGGCAATGACCGTTATTCAGGAAGGCTATTATCTTCCCGGGTGGGATCCATTCGCTGAATTCCTACAACATTTCTGTAATGGCTGTACAGAATTTCCCATTATTTATGATACCATTGACTGAAGTCTACTGGCAAGGCTGCTCTTGTTTCCGTAGTCCATACCCACTGCCAATTCTCAGGTGGGTTGAGTGCACTAGCAGGATTTTTGCTTGAGAAGTAAACACGGATTCTTTGTGACTGACCAAAATTATCTCTAGTTTTCGAAGACAGAAGTTTATATGGTACCCAAAACAGCTAGCTGAATTAGTTTCATTCTTGAAGTTCAAGATTTTAGACAAAACGTGGAGTACATTAATTGACCTTCAGTTACAGGATTCGGACACAAAAATAGGCAACGAGATGTGCTATGCAGCTTGAACGTTCAAATCGATATTGAAAACCATAGAAGCAGTGCACAGCTACTTTACCCCCATTTTGGAATCAATAGCGGTGCACATCCAATGTGCCCTAAAAGTGACTCAAACCCGGGCAGAAAGACTGATAGTCGAACACCTAATTATCAACCTATCCGGACTGGCTCTCAACCGTTTAACGAACTTATATACCACATAATATAGAACCCTTTCACCACTGACTCTGAACGCTAGTAGAGCATACCCGCAAGGTGATCAAATCCTACAATGAGTAGATCTGTCAAACTGCCCACCGAACAATGTCCATTGGCGTAAGAGTGATGAAGTATCCTACAACGGTTTTGTAGCAGTTGGGAAACGAATAGCTTGAATAGCCTAACTTTCATACTTGGCTGGCCGTTGTACCTCTGATAATTGATACAAGTTACAGATGTAGTCTACAAAGCTATTTCCTCTTTGGGCAGTTGAATTTCGGACAGTTGTCTCTCACATACTGCCACCGATGAATCTGAGCAGTTTTCTTCAGGATAGACCACGGGTTGCACAGGGTCTGATTACTTCCTACCGAATAGAATTTGATGAACAGACTCAATGCATCCAGGAGATTTGTAGTTATGCATTTAGAAAGACTTCACAACTGCTTCTAAGTTCAGTCTGCAAACCACTGTAGCGACCGAAACTCCTCCTCATGCTGCATGAGGCACGAGGCATCATACTTTCTTTAACATCAAGTAAAACAGGATTCAATATGTCAGAAATATTCAGAACCGGGCAAATGTATTTCTTCCTAATACAACCCGATGGCAGTGTATTTGCCTAACAAAGATTCAGCCTACTGATTCAAATACAAAACAAATTTCTTGTAAATCTAATGTTTTTACAAACCGGCATGCCTTTCCTCTCAGTTCTGAGGGTGCCTAATTCATAACTACAACCACTTCAGCATATACGGTTTGCGACAATGGTCCAGATAATGCTATCATTCTAGGCGTATGTCTGAGTGATGGAGGAGCCGCGCAAAAAACTGGGTTAATTGCTGTTCATATCAAGTAAAGCCAAAATCGAAATGTGACTGTATCCATCCCAAAAGATACATTTTCTGCGTAATACTCATCGGTATATTATTCGTTGAGTAAGCTGGTTGGTCATTCGAGTAATTGAGAGAGAGAATCAAATAAATACTTGGTTCAAGCAGCAGTAACAAGCAAGTGATAGCAAAAGGAGTTAGGACTAGGAGTTTCGAGTTTATCAGACACCAGTAACGAGTTGTTGAGTTATCTTCCAAGATGGGGAAGGACAGATAAACGTTAGGCGGTCGACCGAGAGTAGGACAAGTTTTGTTTACACCTGGTGGATGATGAAGGAGCACAGTTAAATGCACATGCATTGGATTAGTCGAGTCCGATAAAGCTTGTCACACAAAGAAAAGTGCTTCACTGTAAAGAAACTGATTACATTAAGGCAGGAAGTACCATTGGATAGAGATATAACTTTGATAGATCATACCGAAATGATAAAATCTTTCTGTCGAAGGCCAGAAAAGATGACAGGGGAAAAATGAATGTCTTGTGGCATCAGGTAAGAATATGCAAGACGTTCAATTGGGTATTGTGAAAAGTGTAAGAATCTGGAGCGTAGAATACAAAACGACAATCGAATCTTTGTGAATGCACTGTTTATGCGCTGGAAACCGGTGATGTTTTGAGAAATGGTTGCTCCAAGATATTTTACGGACCAGACTTTGGGTATTACCTCGTTGTCAATATGTGATGAAGAGCAACTACTCCCGAATGAAGATAGACATCCTCCCTTGGCAAACGGAAATAAAATATCATTACATTTGGATACATTGAGAGATAAATGTGATGACATGAACCACCAGATAATAGAAGACAAGGGATCAATAAGTTCAGAAAATTGAAAGTTGGTCCTAATGGCAAGATCGCCAGTGTACTCAATCATAAGATCATTGTAGGCTTTGGGTAAATTATGTGTGTGTAATCAGAAACAGGGAGGTAGAATGGCATCCTGAAATACTCCTGTTCTGATTGGCAGAGATGTTGCGTTTGACGGTGGTAGCTTGAGTTCCACTGGGAAAATAGCCTCGCATCAGTGAAAACAGAGGTGGTGGTAAGCTTGTGTTTTATAACAGTGATAACAACAGAGTCCTATCAGCACAACCGATCGCATCGCTGTGATCAACAGAGCACCTGAAAGGCTTGGCAGCGAGATTAAGGGAGAATAAGACTGGCTTAAGTAGAAAAGCTGGGACATATTTTGTGGAACGTTTGTTTTAGTAAGCAGACCGGTATCGTCCTCAATATCGAGGCACGGCTTAATGTGTATGCCAATACGTCTATCCAGTAATTTCAGAAGAACAGTATTGTATTCGACTAGGCTAAATTTATTGATTTCCTTTTTCGGGCAAAGGGTTGATACGAAATGGTCTCGAGCAGTCAACAATGGTACTTTCTACAGTGCACTTATTGTGCAGTACAGCAAAAGGCTCGACTTTTAATACAAATCACATTCCTCAAGGACGGTTGGTTGAAGTTCGTCGGCTCCCGCCTCGTTCCTGATTTGGAATCCTTTCAGCTCGGCTAGCACTTGGCTCGGGTTGGGCTGACCAAAACTCCCTGGGATCTGTGTTACGCTCAAAATTGAATACCGGTTGCGTTGTTTCGCATGTCGATGGTGTACAAAGCAATTGATTTAATTATGTAACCATTTTCTAGGGTTTACTTTGTGCGGATGTCTTCGTGGTCCATATCTGACGATGATATTAGAGCAAAGTTCCTGATTAAATTAAATATGTTGTTTGCCTCACTGATACACAATTTCCAGCCACGTAAGCATGCTTTTCTGTTCTCTTAATATTTTCAGTTAAGGCAATGAGAATCTTATAAGTCGAAAGTAGTGGACAAAGAATATAGTAACAAAAGTTCAAGTAACTTGTCCCTTGGTCTCACTAATCTGACGAAACTGGCCGTTTCTCGTAGTAAGGTCAGGTTTTCTGGATTGCATTTGATACGGACAATCCTGCGATCAGAAGAACTCATATGCAGAAGGTGATGTGATATGGAAAACTTGGGACTGGCTTTGAGGATACAATGGCCAGAGTTGAATAAATGAGCTCTCTTCTGGAAGGAGATAACCTCGATGTCCTGTGATAAAGGAGAAATCCAGCTGAGTACTGTCTGCGTTACAGTTTACAATACTCGTTAGCTCCAAGCAGTTTAGAAAATTAAAGTCCGAGTGATCACAATCTCCAGCGATGATGAAGAATGAAGTTTCAATGTTTTAATTTTTTCTGATGTGAATTTGTCAGCCAATACAGAAATATCAACTGATAACCCAGTTGCTGAACTATAGGGATCTGTATTGGTGATCGGTGGGTTTTTAGTCGGCAATCGTGGTTTGAGTTCCACAGATAATCAAGCAATCTGCACCATGAACTTCTGATGTACGTGACTTGGCCGCCTTCGTGTTCCGATATTGGCAAGTACGGTCATCATTATCAGAATGCAGCCACCTCTCTTTCAGCATGATGATTCCTCAGGAAGAAAGTTTGGACCGCTTGAAGGAATTCGCCAAGTCACTCACTGTCCGCAACAGCGAGCGCGTGTTGGTGTTTTCTAGTAATACTGTATTGCTCCCACCTCAGTCCGTTATATTCGTTATACACCTATCGGGAGAATTTTTCGATAATTTCACAACGGCGGAATAACACATCAGTCCTGCAGGATTTTAGAACCTCCAGGGAGTAGGTTAGCGTAATAACCACACAATCAGACGAATTTAAAAGATAATTCCAACTGGATGAGTGTACACAATGATGAGATTATTGATCGGTACAAAAAGCACTGCCCAATTTGAAGGCCCGCCTGGTGTCAAATAAAACCAACCAGAAATGTAACTTTACCGTTACATCTACGCAGTGCGCTCATCTTAACAACAAGTAATGTGGTATCGATCCAAAAGCGATGCAGAATGAGGCAACATCCTGACATTAAATTCGGGATAATATGCGACAAGAAAGGAATAAAGGATAAACATCCTCGTACACCGTAGTTTAAATCACCACTTATTGTTTTATGAAGTGAAACATTCTTCCGAACTTTACTATCCGACTGTCTCAAATCCGAGAAATGTTCTTATCCAGAAGACCCTACCAGCCTCGCAATTAATCATCCATTTCACTCGTGATTTCTTCGCTGTGTGCTCACAGGGAATGCGAACGAATTTCTCACATAATCGTACAGGTCCATTCAGCAGTAATGAACTGCAGCAACCATTCTCCTAAGTCAGCCTCATTCGATGACGCCAATTTGGACCACCTGGGGCCGGTTGCCTAGTACCGAGTAAAAGATAAAAAAGTGACGAGAACAGTTATGGCGGTGATGATGACTTCTACAAAACCAACACGATACTGATCTGTTTGCCGCACAACTAACAAGTAAATCTGTACACGTGCAAAGGTGTGTGTATAATATTGGAAAGTATATGCATGAGATCCTGAAGGTGGTTCTCTCTTCCCGATGAGGGGACGTCATTTTGGCACGACCAAGGGACTGAACTCGCTCCCACGTCCAGTGTCAAGTCGGCGTCAAAGTCACCATGTACGCTTGCATGCACACACACATACACACACACACACACACACCAGCATTTAACTGCTCAAACACATGCATGCATACAAGTATACATGAGCACAGGCGTAAAATAGACTACTTAAGTCACACACACACACACATACACACACACACACACACTCAGAGCACGACTGGACTCGGTGCATTTGTACGTGTTACAGTGCATGCGTGAATGTAGATGCTAACTCAGTAATTCAGATTGAGACTGAACGCGTGGGAATCCTTCGAACGTACTGCATATACGGATAGTATTTGACAAAAGATTTCATGAATTTGTGTCACACAGGGTGTAGTTGGTCCTGCGAGTAACTCAGACCCGACAGATTCGCTTTGATCCACACAAACATACTAACCGCTGACGTGTGAGTACATTTGCTGACATTATTTGCCTATTGATAATTTTCGGCGCGGTGATCGGTGTAATGAAAGTCGGGTGACTAAAGACCATAATTTATATTGCTCAACAGCTACAATGCTGTCACTGATCGAAAACAGGTTATAGAACGCTAAGGCTAACTCACACTAAACTTGAGGTCAACCGACCACATATTCATGAGCCTAGAGTTAGTGTAAATTGTTTGCATTGATTCGAAAGTGAACGTGTGAGAAAGATCAGCAATCAGTACACCCATCCAACGGAAATGTCCCTCTCTTATTTGATGAACAGTGTCATACGTGGTGGTAATCATTGATTCAAGTACTCTATCAGAATAAATGAAGTGATGTGCTTCACTTGGTTGACTGTTCTTTGAACTCTACCTTCCGCGCACAGACCTCAGGTGATCCGATCAAGCTTGCACTCAGAAGCGTCAGACTCGAGTTTCGCTGATATTAGAGCAAGCAATTGTGGAAAATACAAATATCAGAAACGCGAAACAGGTTTAAATCTGGGTACGTCGGCCCACCCAGTGGAGAAGACCTGACTTGGTCGGAGGCATTCGCTGGGATTTGACGCGACCACTAAGATATCTCCCTTCGAAGCTGTCCGGCATTGCTGGCTCTCATAGGGGACGATATCTGACAAACTTAACTAAGTGATTTGGATCAACCCTGGACGGGAGCTGGGTGGCGCAGCGATAACATGCTTGCCTTCCAGGTGAAAAGGCTCGGATTCAAAACCCCGGGAGTGATGGAGGATATGCACCACTGACGAGTTCTAACAAGAGCGAAACTCGAGTATGATGCTTCCGAGTGCAGGATTGGCCGGAAGGCCTGAGGTTTGTGCGTGAAAGGCGGAGTCCAATGGAGAGTCGGCAACTGAAGTATGGTCAGTCTCACATACTATTCGCAAATAATTGTGTGATACATACAAATCAGTAGCATGATGTTATGTGCCTAATAGTGTGAGATCTGGCTGACCATGTTCACTGAACTGCACAATTTGGCTGTTTCAGTCGGCTTAAATCAAACTAGCTTTTCATTCACATTCGATCTACTTTCAGAAAGCCGATAATTTTGAAAATCCATAATATTTGATCGCCGGTTATCAAGGCACTAACTTTTTCACGCACTCTTAAAATTTGTGTACATCTGCTACATACCCATTAATCTATTCAAGAACGAGCTCATCCGGTACACTTTTATTTAATAAACTTCCTTAAAATACAGGGAATTGTTTCGGCAAAAGTGAATTCTATCCGTTAATTTATCAACCAGTCTAATCGGTGAATTCGCAGTCATAGGTGCATCGGCAAAATCTTCTGCCGTGGACACCAATACAAAGTTTTTCGATTACCTTCTAAAACACAGCGAAACCAGGTTTCATTTAAGACCCAGTCCAAGCCGTCTTCGAATGGACAATGGGTAAAACGAGGTCAGGTGTTCACATGTATTTATGCTGTATCACGTTATCATTTCGAGGTGTTCAGAAAGCTACTGCAAACATGCTGGGTAAACTGAGAGTTAGCTTCCCAATCTGATTTGTCACTGCAATTTTTTCCCGAAGTGGAGAACAGAATTGCTCGATCAGTTGGTGAGCCTTTTCATATACATCCACACCAACTGAGATCACCCACACCGTTGTGGCAAATAGTATGATAACAGTCTCCATTCTCCAGGTGTACCACCCTATTGGTCTGATGAAAAGTTCAAAAAAGACAACATTGTATATGACACTCTAAATTCGCAAACATATGATGGGAATATTTCGTGGTTGGAAATATCGTATACAACTTTCGTCCTGGTCCTAAACTAGTTTGCTAAATGGGGTGGATGTGTTACACCCCGCGGCAAAAGCTCTGAAGCCTTTAGTCGGGATTTTTGGGAATCATGAACAGTACGCATCAACTGAGTCTTAGGCAGAGTTCATGATTAGGGATACTGGTTTGCAAATCTCCTGTGACCGTCACAGCTTATTTTAATGCGACCTCAGCAATTCCTTTCACGACCGAGGTCATTAAGTTTGGACCAACAGGGATTAGGTAAGAAGTGTTATCTCAGCAAGAACAAAATTATTCCTAAATTCGAGGTAGCCGAAGAGTGTGTGGTGAGAAGTACAACACTTCTTTGAGTCCGTGTTTAATTATACCTCCATTACAAAGGAAGGGATATGAGATATGACTGGGGCCATACAGTGCTACATCATCTGTCTGAAATGTTCAGTTCACCCGGTCACTGTGGATTGTAGATTGAAAAGGAAGAACATTATGCAAATATTTTTGACCCATCCCAAATGAAGTTAAACAAAAGTGCTTTACTTGCTTCAGTTATCACTTAGTCTAATTTTATGCTGTATTACCGACGTAAATGGTGAACACTGGTGGTGTACACAACGAGCGACCATTTCGGGTTCGTTTGTACGTTTTATGCTTTTACGAATTTCTGAACGCGTACTAATCGACAAGATAACTAACAGGATCCCAAGCAAACCTTCATTTACGAATTCTGTGACGTGAATCTGGCTTCTCTTCTTTGCTGTATGGAATTTGCTTTCTTTCAGCGTTCTGATGGTCTCGTATATCAGAATATCGTCTAAATGAGTTACGGGCATAGAACGTACTGTAGGTGTACCTCAGATGTATCTCAGATGATACCGCATCACATTCACTTTCGGTACGTAGTTCCGTTTGGGCACCGGAAACAATAGAATCAACATCAGTGAATTGACCTAGGCTCTTCAAATTGGTCGAATGGGGCATGGCTAGCCTGCTAATCAACGGGGCCTCGGTAATGTGTGCACAATTATATGTCCCTTGACACGTACTGGGCTGAGACCAACCAGTACGTGCATATCTGACGAGTGTGCGGGGGAGAGTGGGTGGGGCGGGGGGCGCTAGTTAAACGAACAGGCACATTGTCCAGATGGTGAAGGTAGCTCCGAACAAGCAAAAGACCATTACAGTACAGTTGCCAGGCCCACAGATCTCGTTCACTCGTACAAGTGTTAATAAGCTCAAAGGATACATCACTGTGCTGACAGTTGTCTGTTTTGTAGTGTTGGACAGAAAAAAGGAACATGACAACCCTTGTGCTTACCTCCTCGAAACCAGGAAAGAAATTGTTTCTCGTTCACATTGAGACCAATGTGTACATTGGGTGTATTTATGTATGTTTATGCGCACTACGTGAGCTGAGTCGGGTCCCGCTGTGGGCTCCTGACGGTGTTCCACCAGTCATCTGCTGAACGATAGTCTCAAGAATAAGTTATGGTTCATCCAAACATCCAAGGAATACAGTTGAATGAAATCACCTACTGTTCCTTCAATACGTGTTTGTATCGGTTGAATTGAATTGGTCGAATTCCTCTGGTAGAGCTGTTCCGGATTCCTAATGAAACGGCAGAAATCTACCAGAATATGGATTATTTCGGCTTTAGTGTTAGTAGACTGTTTCCAATGAAAAATTCCGTCATTAATTAATTCCAAGCTAAGCCTTACCTTTATACTATTACTCTTTTGTATAACCTATGTAGCCTGACAGACCGCAATTAATAGAACGGACAATTCAAAGGGAACTCAGCTACACGCATACACTCGCCAACTATAGTGCGAAAGAGCCTAACGTCGAGTAGATAGAGTGCATGTATGAGTTTCCACTGAAAAGCCTTCCCTATGTTCTGACTCAGTTACTGAAAAAAGCTGTATGATCCCTCGTACGATCCGTTAAAACTGGCTGCTACCTTCTGGATCACATTCAGAGACGAACAGTGAGACAGCAGTGAACCGAAAAGGCTGAATACTGAATGATGCCATTGACTTCGCAAATAGCTCAGTATCACGTTCGCCTAAGATACATTGGTTGTGAATAAAGAAGTTTACTTTCATCATAAAATGCTCTACTTAGCAGCAAAACTTACAGACGAACCGGGTTTGAGAAGTTTTCAGGGTTGGGGTTAGTACTAGGCTTAACTGGAAGCTTTCATTATCTCTAAGACAGAAAACGTAGGGACTCATGGAAAGCAGGTATCCTGCTTGAAACACATCAGGGGTTTTTCCATCCTAAACAGCATCATCTAACTGCTCCGAAAGAGATGAGCCCCTCAGCTGATATATCTACATATATATTTATACACACATACACATATATGTATATACATATATATATATATATGTTTATATATATATATATACATATATATATATATATATATATATATATATATATGATAATTCCCAGTACATTAATACACTGAGTTTCGTGTCGCCGGATTGGTCGGCCAAGGTAATCTACTCATACGCAGCTAGCTATATCACCTTGTGAGGAGCGTTTACACAAGCCATCATCACTTAAGAACGATCATTGCTCTATGGATTAACAGTTTCGTAAAAAGAATTACGAATCTTGTACGAGTCATGATATATCATTTTTCTTGTGATGTTCTTTACCAGTTTATTGTTCTTATGAGCTACCTCCGCTTACAGACTTGACCGCAATATATACGAAAGCCAGTCACACGCTGGGATTACCGCGCTCCAGACCCTAAGAATCCACCGACATCTCAGTATTTTTCAGATTTACTTTGTGATCACTTAACTGAATATCTGCCTAGTACATCCGTCGCGGTTCTTACCATCAGTCTAGAGCATCATTTTCAAGCATTTCTCTCTGTACTCAAAAATACTTAGTGTGTGCTCTTAAACATCCTTGGCCCACCCTCCACCCCATAACAGATCACAGACCAGATGAAAACTGATATAATACCTGAAGAACAATCCACTCCCGATCTTCATTTAACCCCGGATTGCAATTGATTTTCTTCTTTTTATTATCACAGTTATCATTTCGTATTTGCTTAATTAGTTCAATCCTTCAACCTGTCGTAGTATATTGTGATCTGATGGCCTGAGTATGAATCACTGAAAGCTGGCCTGTTAACCAATCCGAGTTCTCAGATGGAGCTCATTTGGAATAATCGATCAGTTCCCTGTTATTTTATCTCACTGAACGGGCTCGCTGCGAGTGTATCAGTTGGTCAGAACTCTGGTGCAATCATTTCACAAAACCAACTGTGTACGAAGCACGCGTGACTAGACATTCATTTTTTGAAATTATTGCTAATTTGAAGAAAATAAGTGCATTGCCCTAAGGTATTCTTCTGGTTTTTACGGACCTAATTGAAATTTATTCTATTGAATTATTCGATAGTTAATTTTTTCCCCCTGAAAACTATCGAATAAGGAAATTTCACTTCCACTACGTGTGGGAATGGCTGGCATATCAACGTAGTCGGAAAATTAATATTTCGGCTTCGGGCCACGCAATAATGTGAAATCTACCGTAGGAGTGGTTCGCTTTGCCGGTGATGAGCTGTTGATATGCATGGGTGTTGTATGATTCCAAATTGGCAAGAAACAAGCCATTGTGAGACAGCCTAAAAGTTCACGTGCAAGATTCCCTATCCCACAATTTTAACATAACGTACACGCCCTGGAGACAGCAATTCCTAACTGTTCCGTTGAAATGTCAGTGAAGTGATTGCGAGGTTTTCCCGATGTTAGCATTGATAATAATGCTTGATGTTGAGTCACTTAAGCAATCCAAAGCTGGTACTACAGCTTCGCCCAGTGCATTCGTTTAAACATATCCGTGATGTGTTGTTTTGTGATAACCCTAATGCCTCCATCAAATTGTTAAATGTTCCTATAGATTGGACAGTATATTGGGTTTTTTCGAAAAACAAAAATTGTTTCGCTGCCCCTGAGTAGTCATTACAACCAGTACAGTGCATGCAATTATTTGCGACCGTAGTTTAGAGAATATGAGAAACGATGTCGTGTTATGTTGATTAGATCTATTTGTAGTGGTCCGATCATATTAGAACAGATGCACTGCCATGGCACGGCAAAGTCACGCATTTCTGTCTCACTCTGTGTCTTGTTCAACATTTATGCTGATAATTTATGCATGGGTAAATTTAGTGGGACATGAAATTTCGAGTATCAGGGAGAGCTTAAAACTGAAACATTGATTTCAAAGGGTTCCTGTGTCTTTTTACATTAGACGCCGTTTTCTTAAATCACTCAAGGGTAGAAGCATGGGACTAAGCTGAGAGAGAGAGAGAGAGAGTGAAGATAGTAAACTCAGCGTCAACTTCGGTCTTCACATGATTTTCACAGCCCCGAGGTAATGAATTTTCACCGTTATGTTCCTATCAGTCGCGTATGTATGACTCCAAGCAAAAGTTAGAAATTATGGGACGGATTGGATGATTTCAGTAAGTTGTATGGGACCCCAATTCATGTGTGTTTGTTTGTGTGTGGTCATGGGTGACTGAGTAAAGCCCTAGTAGGCAAGAAACCATGCACTTTGGAATTTTCTGACATTATTGGCATTTACGTCTAAATTTTTCATCTCATTTATTTACTTAAAACATATGAAATGACGTTCACGAATTTCGATACTTGTGCAAGTGATCAAGCACTCTTGATGATGGACTATTGATTAAAAACTAAAAGTTACAAACAAACTTTTAACTCTCTTCCTCTGTTATTACCACTGACTTCCGCATTATTTCACTGTAAGTACGTCTTTTACGAATCGCTTACAAAAGTTCTACCCGCTCCAAACTATTAAATTTAAAGATTTTGAGCCCAACAGTTCACTCTTCTGTTTGTCTATCTATATATCTAACTATCTGTCTGTGTGTCTATCCTTTCCCCGGGACTCATATAGCTCAACAAAAACATGTTTGTTATCAAGCAGCATGAACCCCTTGTTCGGCGTGTTGTTCAAATCCCCCGGATCATTTATCTTTCTCGCTGCGTTGATTGATTACTAGTTCATTCCTCCCGCAATCTGAGGGTGATTTGCATTTCGCGCAGCAAGCCGGCAATTGAAGTGTGCAATCTCATACTGACCCACGTGTCGCATCAAGTTAATCGGTCCTCGGTGGACACGGTTCCCGGCACGGAAGAGGCTCGTTCATGGACAGTGCGCATGCAGTTTCTTCGTGTGTGTGTGTGTGTGTGTGTGTGTGTGTGTGTGTGTGTGTGTGTGTGTGTGTGTGTGCTCTGACAGAGATAAATTAACCTTGGAGAGCCTAGTGTGGGTGCAAATGAATTATTTTTGCACGCAATCGAAATGGCAGATGAATTTTCGGATAATTTACCAAGATCAAAATGACACATTCCAGTCATTGTTGGATGTTGTTCAAAACTGAGTACTCGTTGGTGTGAACATTTGCTTCCAGTTGCGGTTGATTATGACGAGGTTGAATACGTGCCAGCCCGACTGGCCATGGGTTTTTCTTTCGTTAACAGTTTACCAATAATAAGACCTAGTCATATCAACACGAAGAAAGTCAGTTTATCATTCAGTTAACAAACCAACCCCACTGATGATCATGAACGAAAGTACGGAACCTGTTCCATTTGTTGAATTAAAACAGAAACCTTGTTGCATCAAGTTCGAATATGTTTCACATGCGAAGTATTCAGTGAAACAGTTGCCGAATGTTCATGCAACTCTACTGAATTCCTTGTTGCCGTCCCAGATCACGGATCACCGCGTACTGACCGGACAAAATATGAACAAGTTTTACGAGTACGTTTCCGCTATGCTTCTGAAAACGAATGTGCGAAAATTGCTAATCTTACTACTCAATAGTCCCACTAATTGTGGATGATTTGCCTCTGGCGTAAAGTGCCACAGTATTATGTTTTGGAACTTAGGACGAATGTTCCGAAGCACTACTGGCAAATTTATCTTCAAAAATATGCACTTTATTGGTGAATCTGCTGGTTAAAGCGACAAAATACGATTTATCCTAATTTATGTCGACTTTTTCAAATGTGACTTGTTTGAATCAGTGTGATGCATCAGAGATCCCGACAAGCCTTTTGTTCACGAATTCTTCTGGTTTTCGTTCAATGTGTAGCTCAACTTCTCACCATTCTTGCTCGTGTATGTCCTACATGTATCCTCCGTTATACTGGCACCGGCTGTTCCACTGTTTTTGTCATATTACGTGCTTATTACAATACTGCAACTGTTGCTGCGACTACTGTTTCTGCTGCCGCCACGGCTACCACGGTGATTACTTCTACCACTTACTACTACTACCAATACTACTACTACTACCACTACTACTACTACGACTGCTATTAACTTTGCAACTACTATTGCTACTGTGAATACGACTACGGGGCGACAGCCGTCTCTGTTACTACTTCTTCGACTACTGTTCCTCATAAGACTACTGATACTACTGCCACTACTGCTGTCACTGCTGCTGCCACTGCTGCTACTACAGTGGTTGTTAATACTGCGACTACCATCTCAAATACGTCACCCGTTGTGTACCATGAATCTCTTTCTTCGGTAAGGGAAAAGGTACGTGGTTAAGGTCACGCATGCTACTCAGACAACCAGTCCATATCCCTTTCGTGCATTGATATACACTTGTTTGGTATTGATCTTTTGTCATGCTTTAGTTCGGACAATACTCATTGATTCGTCCTTCTGTACGTAGATCGATGTCACCTGTTCGCACATGGGAGCAAGTGCAGCTCAGCTATTTTACTTGCTTGCTCATTCACGTACTCGCTTACTTACTTGCTCGCTTGCGGCTAACTCGCCGGCTGCGGTCGAGTTACATTAACATTCTTACACCATTTCGTATATCAATTACGTGTTCCGCTGCTACTGATGAAAAACAACACTTTCTATTTGTTTTGTTCAGTCGTGGAATTGTTTATAAATCCGATGAACAGAACCCAAATCGGGATCGTTGACCACAAGCGAGCATGGAATCACGGAGGATCGGGGTGTTCAATCGAATAAAGATACAACCCTTGATTCAGATTTTGTTTATCACCAGGGGATCACATTTCGTGAGATTCTCACGGGTATTCGATCTCAGGTTGTAGACGGATATTTTCGCTTATGGGTACGAGTGAAATAACGGAGAACAACGTGCGCAGCAACCCGAACAACCACGGTGAAAGGGAAGTGAACAACAACAGCAGTGACAACAATAACAACAGCGACACAAACAGATAGCATGGATGTGGACGGGGACGATGAGACGCAAAACAACAAGTGATTGCCATGAATCCAAAGATTGTCTACCTGTGTCACTGTTTGTATCCGTTAGCACACATGGTATCACATCACTCGGAATCTGAAAAGTGATAGAGAGCTTGGTAGTGCACTACATATATATGTATGCATATGTATATATGTATATACTCACTTGCACACATATGCAAGAATAACTCGCACCAATTTTTTTGTTGAGTGTGTACACTGACCGATGTGACTGAGTATTGTCGTTTGGCTCCACTTGTCCGAATTGTGAACCAGTGAACCTATCGGACAGAGCGGAAGGCCAGACAACAGACACTTTAGATGGATCCCTAATTGAAAGTGGATTTATTTTTGCTCCAATTTCCTTCGCCCCAATATTGTGCTCGTATTCCGATACACTCCGATGATGTGTTTGGTATTGACGGACAGATCATATGGACACCGAGTGTCAGTGACAAAAAATACAAAACAACTGATAATTGGTAACCAGAAACCAGGCAGTAGTATCCAATTCAAATCTTCAGTTGCGATACGTTTCTGGCAAATCAGTTATGTTCTCACGGAGTGAAGATCTGTAGTAGCAGAGGACCTCCTATGGTGTGTTGCTTTCAGTGTCACTGGGAATTGTATCAGACGGATCATTGTTTTCACATCCCGTAAAACTGTTCTTGGTTAATCTCAGTTGAACTTATGAAGTTTGCTACCGGTTAAAAACAAGTTAACCCTGGCCTAGTTCACTATGATACCCGGAGGTTTTCAATAAAACCAGTACGCAATATACGTAACTCGCATTCGGTTCGTTGTCGTGGTCGAGCCACCGAATTCACTCTGTATTGCCGTTTCAAGCTTATTTTCATATTTTCGAACAACTACCACTTAGGCTCAAATACTAAAACTCCATAAGTACACATCTTTTCGTTGCTCATGGGATGGGACACTTCATAGGAAAATTTTATAACGTATCTGTCCTGTTTAATGCCTTCGGAAGCCGCTTCATATGGGAAGAACACTTTTCAGATTTGTTTTTGTTTTCTGGCAATAAAACAAAGCCGGGAAATTTGGAAAGTATGCCATAATATCATCCCTTGACGTCACTTGTTATTTACCATCACCACACTGAAGACTTCCTTTCGAGCGAAATCTACGATGAATCAACGACCAACGGATCAGTGCTTGTCCTTTCAGATATTCAAGAGACAATAAGCCAAATTTTCGATGAGGTCAAATGCAATTAGATGCTCCAGAAAATGATCTACTTTTAAATCCGTAGTTTGACTTTGATACAATCATGGGAGACTTCCTCGATCACACTAAGGTCCGGAATCGTATGAAGAATTTGCGTGAATTACATTTGGTGCCTTGTAAGTATACAGTCGAATACCATCACAACAACAACTACTACCACTGCTACTATCACTATTTCTAACACTACCATTTCGGTTCAATTGGTCCTCCGTATAATTTTCCAGACGGAATCGTTATTACTTTATTGTTACCTGACTCACCTCTTGTACTTTGGTCATGGACTCGTAGCTGGTTGCATATCATCATCAAACCATTACTATGGTTTCATACAACTATATGGACGATTCTAAGCATAAGGTATGCTGACCAGTGCGAGCTCAGACAACTGGTGTCGACCAAATTTCTTGACTAGGTAAAATGCAAAAATAGTTGCTATGATGTAATCTAAATCGAGTGTAAACCAATCTTATGAGAATTTGCCTCAGTTAACCGAAATGTCGACCGCCTACGAACTTTTCCGGCAACGCTGTTCTGCCGAATATTAGACACTTACAAATTCCAGTTTTACCAAAAGATTGAATTCAGGGGTCTTGTGTTTTCAGCAAGGTCAACAGGAACACCAGAATTCGTCCCAGTAGATATCTTGGAATGGAATAATTGGATATAAAAGAAACGTAAGAGAATGTTTTAACAAAATTCTCTTGTTTAACCTAACCAACTTGATTGATGATTTAGTGAGGATGTAGAAGTGTATTATACATCTCTTCTGACCTGTAAATAAAGTAAGCGAAGCTGTGATTGCATCCTCAGACAGTCTTGATTCATCCGATCGGCATCTGTTGTACCGCTCAAACAGTGCAACCGAACATAGCCACTTTATGTAAAAGCTCCGTACAGTTCATGATCTGTCTTTCCAATTTGTTCTAGTCCCGACAACCATCTCTGTATCTGTCCCTCTTTCTTCCCGCGCGAACAGATCCCAGCAATCCGCCTCCCCCCCCCCCCTCGTCGTTGTTGCTTCACGTCACTTCTGATGACTATTTACGGCCCGTAAATCTCCAGATTCTGAATTTTGCGTGCGCTTCGCAACACACACACACACACACACACAGAACTACAAGACGGGGCGATGCATTTTCACACCATCCAAAAAGCAAACCCCATGAGAAACTTCGTTATACAAGCAAAGCTGTACGATTTTATTTCAGCCTCTTAGAATTCCCCAGCATTTGAAGACAAACCAACCCTGCATGTGTACACACATGTTCACTCGTCCATGTGTCCGGTAGTGTGTGCATGTATGTATGTGCGCCCGCGCGAGAATAATGTATGCCCTGTTTTGCCGTTATTTATGCGCTAATAATGCAGGACACGTTTCACCACTAATTTTCTCATTCGCGAGAGCTTCTCCAAGGTTCATGTTTGTTCTCCCTTCTGCCGGATGTTTTTTCTAGCCCTACTGACTGATTGGCTGGCAGTTAAATCGTTCACCTGAATGGTCCTTTTGCATGCGTCCATTTCGGACACCACTCTCGACTCCGGTAAATCGACTGGGTTTGGCGGCAGTTTAAAGCGAAATGTTCGTAAATGCACCAAGCCTTACCGCTCTACCAAATCGTACCAATCTGAGCCAGAATGATGATGATTTTGGAAGAGAATAGCACCACTGTGACAAAGGAGGCCGGTAAAACTGATTTACGGGAGTGAGTCTGACACGGTCCAGTTCACTTTACGCCGCGAACCACCCTTCCTAACCTCTGTTACGGTTGACCAAAGAGGATAACGGCCACATCGAAGCCCTTCATATTTATCTCGCATCACACAAAGGTGTGAATTGGCAGCTTTCGTTACACGAGGTACGCATATCAAATCGACTTTTACGGACAGGAGGTGATTACTGAAGTTGAATAATGTTGCGTTGTTAGTGTGCCTACAAGCGAGTGAATGCTTTTGCAGCTGACTAGCGTGGCACAGTGACGTGCCGCGAACAGCTGACGTTCTACTGAACGACCGGCCAACCGACGGGCCAACTAGCTGATTGACCAAACGAGTGAGTGCAGCCTTACGATCCGAAACTGTAACCTTCTGAAATGTCGGCCTCGGTCACTGAGATAAACTGGTTTATCAACCGCGCCTGGGCATAGAGCCGTACTGTATGAGGGTATATATTTGAAAGGAAGAGTTACACAAAGCGAAACGGAATGAAGAGACCGAGTTAACAAGCCCCAGCTGAGTAACAAAGATTTCCAGTTACAGTTGAACAAGATCACTCCGTCAAGCCTGGTTCACCTCTTCCCCTCTCTGTTTGACAGAATATCTGAAACCCCAGATGAGTTAGCGAAATGACGCCAAAACTAGTTGTCACCTTTCATTCCTGGCGGAAAGGCACATAAATTCTGTTTTGGAGTTAAAACGAAAAAAAACCGGAAATGAAATTATGAGTTGTCAGAATACGGGGCTTGTTCCTTGAGGGTGAGACTGGAGAACCCTGCCTCCCCCCCCCCCGCCCGCCCCCGCCCGCCCCTAGCCCAAGAAAACATTCTGAATGTTGAACTTTTTGCGGCAATGTGACATTCAGCATGGGTTAAACAACCAATGCACAAAGTTATTTCCCTTTGTTCAGTTACAGGCCAATTCAACGGGAACAAAACGAACTTAAAGAACATTTTTCCTTGCATTCAGCCACGGTTGACGAGTTCCGTATACTTCATCATAATACCGTCAAAAGGGTGTATGCTTATGTAAGGTATCACTTTGTACGGGTCTACTCGGTATGTAGCTGTACCGTAGAAGGTGGCATCAGTTCATTCATTCCAGATTTCAGTTGAATGAAAGTGGTATATGGCATGGATAAATTCTGACGAAACAATACGTCCACATCCTTTTTTATTCCATGTTTCCGGATGAAGGCCTTAGTATTTAAAAACGGATTTGCGGACCACCAGTTCAGAAGTTGTAGCAGACCAAGAGACATCGGATTGTTATCTACCATCACTGTAACCCCTAGCGGTAATGTTCGAGTCTCACCCAACAGGCCACTAACAGGCTGTCAATAATTATGTAATAAAGCTTTCAGAAAAAATCGTAAAGCTTACGACTAAAGCCATATGATTTAATATGGACTATCTTGTAAAAGTTACGATACTGAAATTCTGATTCACGCGATCAGTTTTTAACTGAAGCATCAGAACTGCTTCAAATCGAGTACTCTATCCAGGTCTGAGACAGTTGTAGGCCCCTTGCCGGCTAGAGATGGACGACTTAACTTTGTTAAGATCAACACAGCTAGAAGCACTGCCAAACATGCAGTTTTTGAGTCTAATTTTCATTGTTTTATTCACCACTAATCATTGAAGGTTCTTCCCAGCTACTCAGTGGTTACACAGCCAACATCTTTGTCAGAGGAACTAATTAGGATTTACGATAAAGCGTCATTATCCGAAGCCCCGTTCTTCGGGGTCAGACTTGTACCGAGAAGGAATCACATACACACGCATATACACTTGGATGACAGTTGAGTATCGGATGCATCTTGTTCACTCGACGCACACAAAAAAGGACCTTCGTTGATTGTAACAACTTTTAACTGCTGGATTTGCGCAAGGACTACGTACGCTTGGTAACCAGGTGCCGAACACAGTGACCACAGTACATCAGTGACAACTTTTCATCACACTCCTGCACTCATCACCCGTGTGATCTTTCGGTTGCCGTTGGCCTCAGTGCACCATCAGTTGTGGCTGACCCAATTACGGACTGGAGTGTGCTGACACTGGAAGTACTTGTTTGATGTGACCGCGACCACACGGGAGATAGATAAGCGGTTCCAAGTGGTATCCTGACGTGATACTACATTTTCCGAGTCATTAAATGTGCCTTTGTCAGTGCTCATGGGTACTCAATTTCACCTAGTCGTGTGTGGATATGCACTCGTTTGGCTGATCCCCGCATCTAACGAAACGATCAGTGAAATCCCGTTGAAAAGGAACACTGGAGTAGCTGCTAAGATGAACTATAAATGAGCGGAGAGCAGTTTGAAATATTCGTAAGCAGGCGGTCTTACCAGTTTCGGTTCAGTTAATTCGGTACAATGGAGGGATTGGGGTTGCTGTCTGTACCCAAACCCCAAAGTGGGATAAGTATGCATATATGGTTGAAAAAAGAATAGCAGTGCAATAATAAAGCTTAAGGTAGAATTGAAAATGCCTCACCTGTTAATGATTCTGTAGTTGTGCCATCTACGATGTAGTTACTTACTACACAAGTGAGCCCCGTACATTCCGCCGAGGTCATCTATCAAGATTTATAGGAGTACAAACCAATCTGCCCCAGATTTTCAAGTTTGATAATGATTCTTTCTAATCACTTTGGTGAAGAAGTACGCCCGCAGTCATGCAAAATAGTTGCATTATGTTTTTAGGAAACCTACCTCAGCTACGCGATATTCAATAACACTAACAGATAAGTGGTTGCTACAGGAGGCCCGCGGATGATTCGAACTGTAAGCCACCAGTGTTGCCTTTTGTATACGAGGCGACAACCTCTACGTCAGTTTCAAGTTTATAAAAAAATCGGAAATTTCCTCCGGTAGCAGTTGTAATATCAGTCGAACTACAGCCATCAGTAACGTTTCACGTGTGCAACGTATAAAGCACTTCGTTAAGCTCCTAATCACAGATGCTCTCGGAATTCCTATGAAGAATTCCTCCTAATGAGTTTTCTCTCCTAATATGTTTGCATCGTGTCGAAAAATCATAGAAAAATAAAAAGCCATATTAGTTAATTTTGTCAACTTCAGTTTCAATATTCTTTAGGCAGTTCATATTACGTGCTTTGGATACCATGGCAGATTTGTCCGAAGCCTGAAGGTCAGAATTTTGTAAATCATCCCATACGAATAATTCTTAAAACTATGGAGATAAAATTCAGCACAAAAGGTTTCGATCAGTGATGAATAAACGCTGTCCGGAGCAGTTCTTTTCCTTGATTTTTTGATCATATAATTGCTTTACAGAAAGAAGCAAAAACAAGCAAAACCCCTTTGCAACACGTTACGTAATCTCACTTTTTGATAGCGAATTTATGGTTGACTATAGGCGCACGATAAAAAAAATGTTGCTGGTTCATGTGGGATGTGTAGTACGCGATGATCAACGTTTATCTGCCGGGGGGTTTGTGCGTGTTTGATCTGAAATCACAAAAACAGCGAGTCTAAAGCTCAGTAAGAGTATCACTGGGGCCCACACTCACATTAGTCGAACACAAAAATGGCTGCCTACAGCCTAGCCACTAAATATGCATCACTTTGAAATGAAGGTCATATGAGCTTCTTCCGTTGAATGGCTCCGTCGCATTAGCGATGACGGAGGAACTTGCACTCAGGACCATAACATTTCTAATAGCTTGTGGACGATGTGTTTTGCTACAGACATTGTTCAGGATACTTCCGTAAGAGAATCAGTGCTTTTTAAGATTATTTATCTAGAACACAAGGCCAAAACAAGAGATGGTGGACGAAAACCGTCGCACACGAATTGGATAGTGATACTTTTTCATTTAGATAAAAAAGACTTCCAAGGAGCAATGAATATATCATGAAGAAGGTTACTTTGTGCATTTTTGCACTTCACGGTAGACAAAAATGTTGAAACATAAACTGCCTCATCTTTTGGTAGATAAAAAATCAGCCTCATTCTCCCTTTGAGAATACTCACTTGTTGGGATCCGGAGGAATTTAAGTTCCGTCGCTGATAGCTTCGACTATCGATTTGGTTTTATGCTCCATAGTGAGACTGTGTTGGTTCTCACAGGTGGGACTGAATATAAAATATTCTCAGGGAAACTCATAACCATGTCTTTGAGGTTGTTGAAGCCATCAAGCCGGTTTATGTGGGTTGCACTAGATCGCGATCAATCTTCTTTGGGGTTTTTTATTCAATGCACTCCGAACCATTCGGAATCCACTGGGCTCGAAGATTGATTGTTTCCAGTCTGCCAGATCAGAAGTCATTCCGGGTAGACTACTTCACTGTTGGATAGTGCTTTAAGTTACGCCCTACAGGATAATGTTCACTTATCCAATTATTGTAGGGTTTTACAGTATCATAACGATGAACATTTTAAAGATTCCTATGTCAAAAAGCTGCATAACAGCCCTGATTTGATAAAGTTAAAGGATCCGTTTTCATTGCTGAGGAAATAAATCAATACACTTTCTTCAGGATGAACAAAACAGCAGACAAACTACAGGTGAGTCAGTGTTTTCCATGCCAAAAATCCTGTATACATCAGGAAACAGTAGAGCAAGCTGGTACTTTATGATCTGAGTGATTGTACCAGATAGAGCATTATGGTATTAGCGAGCAAGCGAAATAACAAATCCTATTTTTCGAGCCTTGGTCTACACTGTCACATGTTTGTGAGTTGGAGTAAATTATTAGTAAATTAATAGTTCTATGTTCTTCACGAAGATGAGGGACAACTCGGAGTACCTTTTGGGCTTATTAGTTACCGATTGCTAAGTACAGTTAACATGACCAGTTTGTTCCGGGATGCAAGGTTTTGTATGGCGAATGGAACAATTCCAAAGACTACCAGTTCTTTCGCACTTAGACCGTTCCCGTAAACGGACTCAGTCCACCAGTATCTTCACACACACAAGATTTTGTCGGTTGAAAATGTTTTAACCCGTAAAATGGTCAACGCATTTATTCTCAAGATAATGCACCTTAGAGAGTTGCTGAATACCATCAAAAATAGAAGCCTCTTAGCAACATAAGAATCTATCGTGTCTTCATCATTGTCCATCGAGGTTGGCTGTGTGTCTTTATTTTTGAATTCCCTAATTTCAAACGCTGTCAGGATGTGAGCAGCTTGCAAGGTAAATTTCAGGTATTTCGCATTATGTAACCGATAAAGATGTTGAAGGGCGATTGAACTCCTTGGGCCCGTCAAATGTTCCACACACATGATCTCCTTGTCTGTTCTCCAAAGAAAGCTTGATGTTTTATGATTGTGCACAAAAAAAGTAAAACAAGCCTCGATGGAAACGGCACAGAAAGTCTTTTTATTTATTTGGAACTATGATGTTTAATCTTATCTAAGTCTCCAGTGCACAGACCACCCTCTGTCCATCTTGCCGGACTGTCGATAATTTCTCATTGTCTTCTACAACTAGCACACATCCCCTCAACCAGCTTTGACAAGATTAACCGAACAAGACTTGCAAGGAGACCAACGGATTCGGTCCTTAATAACAGACCCGTTTCAATTGGTTTGTCTTCTGTATGTCATATGGACCCGCAAGAAGATCCCTTCTCAGCACACCACGCGCCCTCCTTGAATAATCAGACAGATAATCCTCTTAGGTCACTTGAAGACCTCTAAGCATTTTTTCGTGGTTGTTTCTCTACGTGCTTCATCTTACTTTCACTACTACAGCTATAGTTCCAAAGACACTCTTCCGGGGAACATCGAAATCATTTATCCCTAACCAAATCTTTATTTATATCAAGGATACGCATTCCACTTCAAGCTAGTCCCTACTAAGTCGGATGAATAAACCACGTGTTTTATTTGCATTGATTCATCTCATTGCATCCAGTCCATGTAACAATCACATTCGTGGTTGCTCCGTAGTTCATAATTCTCTTTTGAGAAATGGGCTACTTATTTGTCCACCGAGTAGCATGCATGCCCCAACATATTAATACACAGTAGTCTGCTGGTTCATCTCAGGTACTGTGAAAGCTTTATCCTGTTCAATCACTCTCAGTGTGTCCCATGGGAACATACACAAGACATGCCTAATACTTACTGATCATTTGACCTGAAACAGATTGAGCATTCAATGGACGGATCTATTATTGTTCTAGGCAGTGACAAATCAACGGATATTCAAGGTAGTTTCAGAGTTAGATAACGGCACGGATTTATGATATAAAGAAATCTTTCCTAGTTGGATTATTTCGTTAAGGAATTAAATTAGCATAAGAATCAGACTGGTAAAACCCCGTGCAAAATAATATGAACTGTCTGAACGACTGCAACGAAATCGCCTGGCATCCTATTACCGAAATTATCCAATAATTTCCTCATTAATGTTTTCATCGATATCCTCGGGTGGATTCTAATTCTCAAAGTATGCTTTCCATAATACCTAAATCTTCATCATTTTTCTTCAGATGCCCATTCTCAGCTGCCTATTTGTTTCCCTTTTTGAAAGTAGGCAAATGTTTAAACGAAAAATATAAAATGTAAATAACATGATGGAAAAATTAAAATTCGAAGGCATTTCGGTTGCCGTGAATAATTTTCCTCAAGCATTTGGGTGTAAAACTGCCTTGAGGAAGGATAGTCATGGTAAACGAAAAGTCGGCTAATTTAAATTTTTCCCCCGACAACGTCGCGTTATAGATGTGACATTTTTGTCGTTTAACACACCCTACATGACTCACTGTTTCTCGGCACACTCCTGAAATACAAGCAATTGTGTTTTGGACTTGTGGGGCGAGATCTGATGTCTGTTCTCCCCATAAGAATTCCGCTGTTCCGGATCGAAAGAGTGCCAAAGTGAAAACATTCCAAATACTACACTCCCTACTAATCAATCAACCCATGGCGCTTGTCTTCGATGTATGTTTTTTGACTGACAATGCAGATAAATTCACCTAGTGCAGAAGATAATCAGCTTATGTACAGGCAATGTTGATTATGACACATTCCAAAATTTTCTCGGAATATCTTTTGCACTCCTAGATTTAATTAGTTATTATCACATAATCGAGGAATGATATGAATTTTATAGACGTTTCTCCTCTTTTAGGTTGGTTAGATATTGCGCAACGGGTAGTCGAGCTTGCACGACCTTGGTTACGGTAAAACCACCTGAGCAATAAAGAGAAGAAACTATCAATGGAAAGCAATATAATAAACTTAAAGTACAGGACCAAAGGTACTATTCTGAGTCACATTTAGAAAGGTTTCCTGCCCAAGCAAATTGGTGGATTCAGATTTTTCTGCCAATATGATTTTGTTAAGTGTGCCTATATGAGAAGGTCAAGAGATATGCTTTTATGCTTGGGTGATTCCACGTCATATCTGGTTGAATAAAGCGCCTTAGCAAGGAGTGTCCAAAGTACTAGAAAAACGAAATTCCGGTTTGCGTCAGTGTGAGCACCGAGGTCAAGTCATTCGAGTGCGCTCTTTATTCGTTTGTAAAGATTTTGCAGTAACTAAGCAAGGAGCTGGAAATGCTAAGGTTTTCCGGTACCATAGTATAGACAGTCGATGTAGAATTGCAAGGGCTCATGAGCTTGAATTTTCTATGAAAGATCTTGCTTAGTGCTTTGACGTAAATAATCGGATTATTCACAGAAAAACATCTACGAGAGTACATGGTGAAGGCAGAAAACCTAACACTTCGAAGGAAGAAGATAATTTTTATTAAAAACTACCCTGAAATCGCAGTACTGGAAAGTCATATCGTTGATTCAACGAAAAGATCTTCCCAGCTATTCATACACTCTGTCGCGCAGATGCGTGAAGCAATTTGAATTGCGACAACTGTCAGCTGACGTGAAGCCAGCTTTGAATGCCGAACACAGGCGGCTACGTATTGGTTTTGCCAGGGAAGTTAAATCACAAAGCCTGTCACTTTGAAGATCAGTCTATTTTACTGATGAGCGCGTGGTGTGCAATGAACCGTGAAAGGCTCGGAAGAAACTTATTAGTTCGGAGACTTTCCCCCAACAAAGTATCCCATCGAATACCGCGGCATAACGCTCACCTAGATTGTTGTTCTGGTCTGGAATAAAACATGGACAGGCTTGTCAGCAGACCTCTATCAGCGGAACTCTCAACAACGATAAATTCGTCAGCGTAATGATGGAGATATTTTCGAAATTCACCGAAAGGTAGTCACCTGGAAAATCTATAATTTTCCAGAATAAGTAGTCATGCCATGTTTCACAAGAGGTTCGTAAACACGTTATCGCAGGATGTTTCTCTTTGCGTTATTCCCTTTAAGACATGCGAACGTATGCACAGCTCTCAAGTTCAGTTCACATCGATGCCGCCCAATAGCCCAGATCTGAATGTTATTGCAAAATTTGTTCTCGGTTCTGAAGAGACAAATCAATGAGCTACTTCACAGGTAGACGTTAGAGTCAAAAAAGGGACTTCACGAGGCACAATGCAAAAACGATTTCGTAACCAAACAGGTGGACTGCGTGCCGAATAAACTGGAAGAAGTCCAGAAGAATAAAGGTAAACCCATTGCCTAATAACACATAAAATTCGTGCTTCTAGTGATATCTAAGATATTTCAGTGTAAATAAATCTCTCGTTTTCTCAAACAGGCCTATATTTCTTTTTGTTTGTGATAGACAGATGGCGAAAACACTAGGGTTTCGAATGCAATTTGAGTATAAATGGTCGCCGCATACATACAGACCCCACGATTTAACATTCTAGAACCTCTTCACACCTCACCGGTTATATAAGATATAAAACCATTCATTCCTGCATTAATGCTTTCATGTACGAGAAGAAAAGGTGTTTGTCGGACCACCTTATGCGTGAGTTTCTACAGTACCTGTAGATTGTAAACTCACGGAATAATTTTCGTAGATTTGCAAGAAAAAGAGGTGCGAAGTAGAATGACGAAGGAGCGATCCAAATAATCTCTGGAAAAGGTATAACCCCAGTACATTGCACATACAGTCATCAGCAGAAAAGTAAAATTTGGTTGAGCTGACTGTCTTCTTAAACAGCCCCTTCAAAATAATCTTTATAATGGTTTAGTGGATGTAAAAACATGACCTGTGGCTAGGACAAGACTTAATCATAAACATTCTTCTGCTCTTGGAATTACAGAAGAAATGCTCCCAAATGGGGTCTGATCACTGAGCTTGGAAGTTGATGACGAAAGGCATAACGCGCCATCGTCTTCCCAGTAGTCTGACCCCGAAGAACAACCGAATGCATTAAAACAAACGAATTCCCGGTATCCAGAGGAAAAAGAAAGTTCAACGGAACAGTTTTGGTGGTGGAAAGTGGAATTGGCCAATACGTAGAAGAGCTGATAGTAATGTCAGTTCTCAAATTAGGGCAAAATTTCGAGCAACCAATCCGTGTGCAGCAAGGGTAAAAACAGTGGTGAGAAGCAAACAAGGCGACACTGAACTCCAAATGTGTAACCGAATGGGGCTAAAAGTAAGCGCTTTCCATCCAGAAACCTACTGATCTAATATCACGATACTAGAAAGTTAAGTTGAAAGATGGAACAAAGTACCGTGCTGATACCCTGTCTGTTTTACGACGAATTAACCGTCCTGTGGAACGAGTTAAATATAAAGTAATCCAAGCGATACGATCTGAATGGAGAGTAAAGCTGTCGTGTTAATATCCAGCCTTGCACTTCATGAAAAACGTCATTATATTGGTCAGAGTTATTGGTCGGTAATTTTGCTTCAGTTGTTTGAGAGGAATTGTGCACCTGGACAGGAATGATCACGTGAATGATGAAGAGAACCGGCGGCATGCGAATCACTACCCAGTGCACAAATCCAGTGCAAAATGAGCCTATTTTCTCCTTGTTAGGTACTGAAAGGTTCCAATGTATTCAGGAATTTACTGAATTTCTAAAATTATTTAACTCAATAGCTTGATAATTATCGGTTGATCAAATTGGTAATGCGTTTTTCATCAAAAATCTTGAAAATCCCTCAGCTTTTTTCATCGATAAATATTAAGTAGACAATCCTTGAGCTTGCTGGATGTAGAGTACTTGAGTTGACAACATCCTTCGAATCATCAGCTTTAGAGGTCAGCTGTGTTTACTACTTACAGTGCAAGATACCGGCTTCAGTTATTGTTATCGTTTCAAAGCCATTATTTGTTAGAACTCTAAAAACCGATTGATAGTAGGGGCTTTTTAAATTTATAAATCAGACAGCTTTCAGTACTTTACATTAATTTCCCATAGCAGTCGGTCTTGTCTCATGTACTCTTGCACTAGAAAATCGTCCGCGGGCAAATCGTATTAAGATTCTCTTTATCAACTCAGTTACCAATGATGAAATTATCAACCATTTTTCTCGCTGAAATATTTGCTCAATCCCCTGATCGCTGTTCGACCGTTCTACTCAACGATATAGGTACCTTAGTTACGGTCTTATTTTTATGAGCCTTGCCTACGGTCAGTAGCTATTTCAGTTATCTCATTACAGTTAAGAGAATTACCGTATGGAATCTGAACTATTGCTGTTTGATATCTTCTCATTTTATTCAGTCTCTATTCTAAAACTTGGTATGCATTATAATTCTGATTCTAACCGCTGCGGCTGTGCTATCCCTCGAAGCGGTTCAAGTAGGACTCGTTGTGACGCGTGATGGCCGCCGTTATTCGGGCCAATCAGGCACAGTAGCTACCCAGGGCATGAATTACACGCAATGAACAGAGAAAAAGACACTTCTAATTCTCACGCGTTGGTCTGTGCTAATATAGGGCTGCCATCGGTTGACCTACACGTGACAGGTTCGCGAGCTGTCTATCCGGTCGGTTACTATCATGCGTTCGACGTGGTACAAAGGCATCTCTACCGCAACAAATTGGAATTTCAGCAGTGACGACGTGCTTTTTCGGTGAAATATCACCTGCTAAATTACTTCCCTTTTTACTATCGTTTACGGGACTGGTGCATGTCAAGTTTTCTGAAAAGTGATAATGGAAATTCGGTAGCGCTCTGTATTGTTTGTAATGTTGAGTATTCAGTTTTTGCCACTTTGCAGTTACTTGCAATTTCTTCAGATTCGAAACACGGGCTACTCTTTGCTTTGCACCGATTGGTCAGGTTGTTGTCGCTTTGGTTATCAAAGGTACATCAGTCTCAGTTTACCCTGATTCTGTCCCGAAATATGAAAAACTAAGGATGCGTGACCTTGGTTACTAAGGTAAAGTTAGCTGAAAGTGAACAGTGAACGTACGAGAAAATTTCCGTAACTGAAACTAATTTTTGATAGGCTTATTTAATCCATCTACAATGATTTCAACATTCGAAAACTAACTGCATGTTTACGCACTCAACTTACTTGATTTTCTTCTAAAAAAGAGTCAGTAGAAATTTTAACTTAAGATGAAACATTTTGCATTTTCGGCTGTCCGATAAACGCTAGACTTGCCAAAGTGGAACAACATCAGTTTAGCATCGAAATATCTTCGCATTAAATTCGGTTAATATATTCCCGATTGTGAATTTCAGGTTCCATAGGCAGGATAAGCTTTGTAATCTTATAAAATAGCAATTGTAATCAATTGTCTCATAGTTTGGGCGATGTTCTAGGTTGAAAAAATTACAGTTCAACTAAGCATAGTGTGAATCTCTGGAGGACTAAGATTTTATACTTTCTCTCGCTCCTATATCCAACCTATTGCGTCTTGCATCGTCTACCTGCGGGGCACGTACATAAGCAGAACAGAAAGACACTTGGCTTGAAGTATGATTGATATAATCCAAAATGGCCTTTGTCACCGATGACTACTAACTTGGACTGTACAACACAAGTTTCGACAAAATATCCGGGATCAGCTGTTTGCTTTCAGTGGGCCGTCGAGTTGACCTGGCCAGATCATTGGGAGTGCGATTAAGTAACAGGAATGCAATGTTGTTAGCATTTTGCATGTTCATACTGATCAAGTCAGCAAAAAACCACAGTGTTCACAGAATCAATTTTTGCAAACTACCCGCCTTCCCTGGGATTAGCCACATAATCTCACGTGAATTGCTGGCTTATCTGCCAAATGTTTTTCCACTGCCGATCCCATAAACTGTACACTGACATGTTCTATGTTGGTGACCGAAAAAAGCACATAAATTGCATACATCTCTTAGTCCCTGTCCTATTTCTGCTACTATAATGAAGAGCAAAAGGTTGCGTAGCAAAACCATTTTGGCAAAGTAAAGTTTGCTACTGTTTTGGCATCATCAGAGACAAAAATTGTTGCGCTTTTTGCCGTCGAAACTGTCACTCCGAGGATCGAATTTACACTTATTATTTATGAAAGAGAGTGATCCCCGGGATATTATCTGAAAAGTTGTATTCATTGACTTTTAGCATCAGTGCAGCTCGAAGAACTTGTAAAACAGACGGGTTTTATTTATCAATCTGGGTAAGGCAGAATGATCCCAACCAGCATTCAAATAAAATACAGCGGTTATTATTAAGTCATCCAACCAGGTCCCCTACAGCTTTTGCCAGTAGATCTAAATCCTGTCACTTTTCGATCTGTCTCTTAGATCGTTGAAGAGTTGCGGTCTCTAGAAGGCAGGATATATATATATATATATATATATATATATATATATATATATATATATATATATATACTTACGCATTTCGTACCTGTCCAACTTCAAGTTGTATGCCAAACAAAACATGGTACAATCGGGGAAGAAGAGGTAGATGGAGTCCGATTCCGTGGTTTATTTGCGGGCTCAACAGTGCCAGACTACCCTGGCCAAGGCAGGTGGTGTTCTTAGGGGACCCACAACCGGGGCCTTCGGGTATCCAAAGCTCAATTTGTAAAGCAGTGGGTCGAATCTTGGAGTCTGTAACCCATTGGGAGCCGGAGACTGGTTACTACGTTCACTGGCCCTTCGAACGAGGCCAGAAATCCGCCACTAATGCCCTCGAGCATAGTATTCCAAGCTTCGTACGTTGTCTTTGGTCGGTTTGGAATCAGGAGCTAACTATCTCCCCTAGATATTATCAGACAATCAACCCGGCGGAGATCGCCGGTCATTCGTTTTTGTCCTCCCACTCCAGTGAAAACACCTCCACCACGAGAAAGCAGTGTGCAGCACTTCCTCAGCACAAACCGATTAAGAGGCGTGGTCATCTGGGAGTGTTTCGAAAAGCTTTCAGGTCCAGTAGCCATCTCGGAGTCTAAGACAGCCACCCCCGACCGTAATGAGGCAAGCAGAGGCAAGACAAGATAAAAGACTGTCTACCGGGGAAATATTTTAAAGCAAATCATATCCATGACATAATTATGGCACTTCTCACGATCTACGGTTCTAGTAGCAGTAAATATAAGCAAATTCATTCGGAGAATTTCGAGGACGGCAAACTGAATGGTGAAGCCTCGGCTTTGACAAACAAGAGCTTTTTTAAGCCTGTTACAAGAATTCGTATGTCTGCGGTATCTGAGATAATTTCTACTGCCATGTCCGACGAGAGAACAGGTACTGCATGAGGGTAAAAGATGTCCATTAAAATATTACACACGTTCATACTTTCGAGAACACCGATCGTTCGACGTCCCAATCCAAGTGACTGCCCTGTAATATTCCAGGTATTATTGTAACTGAGATGGTCTCTCCTCTTCTGGATGAAACAAAGGTTTTATTTTAATGTCAGCAGAGCAAATCATTTGCAGAGGCATTCGGATAAAAATGTGGCAATCGCAGCTTGTAATGGTTTCACAATATTTCGGTTGAAGAATGAATTGAAGAAACTAGTTAATTGACCACTAAATTCTTTCAGAGGAATCATTTATTGTTGCCTCGTGTGTAAACGAATGTTGCTCATCTGTCACTCTAAAATTTAAAATCTACTCGGATTAGGCCTGACCACTGAGTATTTTCATGAGATATTTTCCAAATTCGGTGCAGTATTGTTCGCAAGCGAAATTCAAGCCAATCCGCTGCTCAAAACAGTGATTTTTCTAACTACAAATCCACCCCAGTGAGCATCCAGAGTGACGTGCATCGAACTGAAGCTTTCTAAATGTTGGATTGCTTTAGGGTCGACAGTAACCGGACTGATCCGGGTTACTAAGCTTTGGGCAACAAATGGACTGCAGCAAACTTATCCTGCTCAGAGTTGCTTTTTGGACGGACATTTCGGTTAAGCAATCTGTTGGGCAAATCGAAAACCTTTTGTTTAAAAAAATCTGATTTCCCTTCAGATTAACGAAATAATTCTCAACC
>CANUEZ040000044.1:12500-25000 GCA_948099385.1 Fasciola hepatica
AACGGTTTCAATTCTCCAAATTTTATTGTAGTGTATTCTGTCTAGGATATAGTCCAGGTTTTGTGTGCCTCCTATCTCATACAACGGGCTGTTTTGGAGAATGGTAATGCAGTAATTGGAAATTTCTGCTCTTTAGTACCTTGTGGTTTGTCGTTTAACCTACTCCCATCAAATACAAATTGCTTCATACGCAAATCTTCAACTGCATACGCTTGGCAAACAAACATACAAACAAAGACAGTCTTGGTCATCGGTCATCGTAAAAAGTCTTCAGCATTCTGAAGGGTAACAGCACTTTCAGGTAACTAGTCAGTAATTGGTCGCATAACTGAACCTAGATAGAGACGCGGGTGGTGGGTGATAATCAGTTAGAACGAAAAAAAAGAAAGCGTCCAATTTTGAAACGACTGACCAAATGTGGCGCCAATGCTGGGCCGAATCAATGCCATCTGGTTTTTGCAGACTCCGCTGCCGGAAGATTTGTGGATATCAGAATCACCCTTAGGCCACCGCTCCCGTAAAACATCCCCCTCTTTCTGTCCTCTAAACGACTGAAGTTAGGTGTAAAATCACTTGTCCTGTTTGATTTATGTTGCTTGTGTAGACCAAGTTTGTGCCTACAAAATGGCGACCTCAACACAAAAAATGAATTTTAACTCTCGGTGTGAGTGCATACATGCGCGATTCCGGCAGAAGGATGGCAAATCGACTTCAACTTGCTATGTGAATTGGAAAAGGTACAAAGAAGGCGTTTCAAATTCACTCACTCTCCACAGACACCGACGTCAACATTTTACGATGGTTCGTAGAACACTTGTTTACCACACAATCAACTGACTACCTAAAATGGTGAAAAACACAATCTAGATTTGGAAACGGATTAGGGGAACTTTGTTTTAAAATTATTTTGAAGTTCTGCTCAATCTGATGAAATGAACTTAAAAGAGAGTACTGAAACGCATGCGCATCTAGTTCATACCAAACTGAAGAAATTATATGTAAGACTGAAAGAGCGATAATCCGAATAATACTGCAATCTTCAATACATTGCACTTTCCGACAGGACAGAATGAATTTTTATCCTCCAACCCATAAAAGTTATTCCATTTCAAAAGCTTGAACAGTTTCGATAAAGCTACAATTTACGGGGTTTTTCTTTGATGAATTTAGCCAATATGACCTTGAAGACAGTGTCGGGGAAGGTAGACAAAACACCCGTAGTCGGTGTTTTTTCCGGCTCAATGAATGACTTTTTCGTTGCCTGAGATGTCTGCTCCCGTTAATGCTGCGCCACTTATCCCTGGATTCAGCTCCCTGACATTTCATCCAGTAGACCAAGTAGATTACATTAAGGGAAGCATCTCTTGACTTTAGGGCTTTCGGACCAAGGCGAGGGATAGCTGCCTAAAAGAATGCTCTAAGCTCCACCTATTGATCTCTTTTGCCAGAATGCACCTCTAGTTCATGAAATCTCTTTGGATTATAAAGGGCAACAGATCACCATAATGCGCAATCACGCCGCCTCAGTATGGTCGGAGTTGGACTTTTAGATGTGGAAAATGCAAGTGGATTTTCCACTACATAATATTCAGGCTCCTTATGACAATAATATGTTCTATGAATAAATTGTATTCATCAATTTATTTGTCTAACATTATTAACATTTTTGGCTTCTTTCTATTCAGACTTGCCAGACTCCAGGGCTGACAGCCTGGTGCAACCGTAAAACTTGGCACTGGAATCTTCCTGACAGTGAATCAAAGAGAGCAATTCCTAAAGGAAGACTACGTGTCTTCTGGTACAAAGTGAGCTATACAACCCTCATCCCAAATAATCCATAATGAACAATTTAGTAAATATTATATACACCTAGTGCTGAAATGCCAATGCGGGAGTTGGACGCGTATATCATCGCATTACCTCTAGACGAGTGACTTGTTGCAGACGTCATAAACAAGAGAAAGGTTCGTGCTATGTGGCAATCCAGTGTCAATAACCTAACCGGTAGAGTGCGCAACTCAAGATCGTCGCACGAGTCGGTCGGGTTCGAGTCCGTGTGGCGACTCAAGGGAGATGCTCTGCAGCCGAAGAATGATTCCTAACACTTCAGACGAAACGGTTGTACTTACGGTCTCAATGGTTTCCAGTGCTTTTTTGGACACTGACAACCCAGGGTAAATCAGTTCACTCAGAATTTGTGAAATGATGCCTATTCGCCTCTGACTTCATTCAGTCATGACCTCCGCTGAACCAAAAGTACACACACACACACACACACACTGATACATATATATATATATATATATATATATATATATATATATATATATATATATATATATATATATATATATATATATATATATATAACACTCGCTGATCTGGTCTTCGATGTACGTATTTGCGACAATGGTATAAGAAGCAACATGTCAATCTGTATTGCTTGCATTTTCTTAAACAAATAAGTGTCTTTTAACTATCTGAAGTATCTGAAATACGCCTCTCCAGAGATAATTTTGTGAAGAGAAGTCAATGTACTGAATGCATTTCTGTTCACGGAGGACCATCAACCAAAGCATTTGAGGACTATTGGTGCTAAGCTATTTGTTTCCACCGAGTGATAATCAAACTTGTGACGTAATGGATACCTAGAGAATACAATCAATTAGTCGTCACTAGTTCTGCCCTCAGTGGAACAATGTTCGTCAAGAAGGTAACCATGGACGGTATAAATGATCAGCCCCTGATGCTCGTGTTCAAAGAAAGGGATGCGTTTCCGACCGCTAGATAGACTGCTTTAGGTCAGTTAGGTTAAATGTCATTTCTCTTTTAAAAATGTATTTACTCTAGTTTGAGCCTCCGTAGGAGTAGTTTGGCAGTTACGCATTGTTGTCCCTTCTTCAGGAAAGGATGGGAGTTTCGCGTAATGGCGACAGGCAGTACTTAGCTTACCAATTCGAACGGCTCATTCTTTATCCTCTTATTCATCAAGAAGGAGAACTCAAAAGCGCGATAATCCAACCCGACGAACTAAAAATATTGAATGATATTTTAAAATTTCAAGCACTTTCGTCCTCCATCTTTTTACGCTCCCGACAAAAAATGTCGATAAAATCGGTCTCTGGAAGTGGGTCAAGACCAACCCCGGGGCTGCCAGGTGGGAAAGTGACCGGTGGCAGTGGTGGGAATCAAACCCGGGACGTCGCGGTTTAAAGTCTATGACAACGAACTGGCGACCAGCGATAGTCAAATGGTTTCGGTTCCAGTTTATTTTGTACAGCATTAGGCACGCATGAGGTGCGTCACCTTCGTGGAACAGAACACAAAGATTGAGATTGCACAAGCAGATGTGCAGGATCACACGGACCAGAGAAAAAGTTCCGTGGATGAAATGTGCACACGTGCTGCCATGTTGCTTGATGTTTCTTAACAGACAGTCCCATGAACTTGGCACGGCAGACCAAACACTCCATAGATGATCAGAGCAATACTATATTTCTGAAGATCCACAAAGCGGTCATCCTTAATGATCTGTAAATTAAAACCCGACTCAGAGGAATTTTATCCGGGGGCATGCATGGGGCAATCAATCAAATTTAACCTACTTAACAACAATGTTTTATCTATGCTGACATTGCCTGGGAGCTGGATAACCTCTACTTAACCTCAGACTTTTAGACTGATTTAATATTCGCATCAGAATTGAGTAAAATTTCAAGGATATGAAACTGATTAGCAGGAAATTTGATCCATACATATAATCTGCCTCATCATGTAATCACAATAGTCAGCTAACAGCCGGTTTCTCCTTGCTCGGAATCATCCGCAGTAGTAGGAGACAAATCATACAATACATAAAGCAAATCGCCTACCTCTAAACCTCATTTAGGAGAAAAGCTGTTTGGGTTATTCTTAGTAGTAGAGTACATTTTCATCCCTTTGGATTCCAGTGCAGAGGCCACCTATCAAAAGAGTCGATTGTCGTGCTATCATAGGTTTGTTATCTTTGAAAAGTCACGGAGAAGGAGCAAGATCAGGATGCCATTTTGGAGATCTTCCTTCAAAATGTCATTAGATCCAGGGCATTTTCGCGTCGGATGGTATTTTCGGTAACTATCGCGAATTACGTCATTCTTGGCTAATCAGCCTGTCCAAAAAGATAGTAATCGATAATGTGTTATCAGTTCCTACTCGCTTAGCTGGTAATTGGCTAGCAACTTCATACTGTAATCTTGTAATTGAAAGCAATTTTGCGCAACCACCCTCTGCACACAGTATTCAACGTACTGTGCTGTGTTAAAAAAAATGCTGCCCAAGTGATGAATTTGAGAAGTTTGTATCTTCCTGGTTGCTTACTTTAACTGAGGATTGACGTGTGTAGCTCAAACTCTTTATAACCAACGGCCATCGATTCGCATTGAAATAGCTAATACTTATATAAATTGTTAGGTCTGCTCCTGTTTGGAGAAATGCAAACAATTTTTTGTTGGTTTATCATCTGAAATAAAATTATTTATCGTAACTACTGAAGAGAATGTTAAATGATAAGTTGCCATAAAGCAATTTGTCATTTGGAATACTAAGTTCGGTGGGACTACTGAAATAACTTTGAGAAGCAAGTTTACTCAAGAAATATCACAATATCGATTCATCTTCAGAAAGATCTTGTGCTTATTACAGGGAAAACCAATATGAGGAATCCCGTATAGCTTGATGTCTAACAGTCCAAGACCCAAACCTCCCCGCCGTTTTCGAGTTCCATTGAAGGCTCAGTGTATGAGTGATGCTGTAAGACTGATTCTTCGTTTTAAAAATCCAAGTTTTTATAACAGATTTGGAATAATCTGATTTGTTTTTTCTCGGGAGTACTAAGTTCTGCCTGTGTATCGATCTCTACCTTTAAATGACCTCCTCAGTCAGTAAAGAAGAAATGCAAGATTACAAAAGGATATCAGAATTCTGACCTACTCCGAGAAGCAGCGGGTTCAAGGTATTTGCATTCCAAGTGCAAACTAAATTTCCGTTCAAAACAAAGAATTTCATGCGTCTAACCTGTTGAATACTAGCGGATACAGTGACTGCAGTTATCCATAAAATGAGTTCGTTTCAATAACGATTGTGAAATTCTATCACTGGGATTTCGCGGTACTTCGAGAGAATTTTTTTCTAGAGATTACAACCTTACAATCACTTATCTCTTTGGTCATTAACGGGTTTTCCCATTATCTTTAGAAGCATGCTTCTGGCTGGAAAATGGTTTACCTGATCACCTTGAGGAACGGCAAACTTCAAATCAAAATCGTTTTGGGCTACTCATGAGTAAATAAAAATCGAATTTAAAAGTGAGCCAATCTGGAAGCTGCAGAATTTTGTACAACCATCGGAGTCAGATGCATTCAAATGATGTTTGCAGTTGCCGATGGGGTGTGGACTTTTTCTGTTAACAGTTCTGGGCCTTGGGAGACTATAAAAATACTAATGTTGAGAACACCAAATCTTGGCGAGCAAGTTCGTCTCAATTTTCTCGTACTCACCCCAATACGAAACATTAAATACGACTCAAAAAACAGGTAAGGATAACGGCTTTCCAGATCGGTCTCTGCACTTGCGCGTGTGTGTGTTGTTGATCACTTTGCTCGAGTGGTTACGCACGTGTACCGGAACAAGATGTGAGCAAAAGGAGACGAAGTACTTGCACAGTTTGTTTCTAAGTCCACAGAGCGAGTCATAGGGACTTTGGCTAGACAAGTCTTGATTGCTAGCCCCGAAATTTATAAATGGTGAGAACAGCGTTTATAATCACTAATGAGTGGTTTGGTTAGACAGGGTACTCGCAACTATCTTAATTGCTTTTGTGTTCAACCAAGCCGGGCGGTGTTCACGAACGCTACTTTCAGGTGTGCTTTCATAAAAGAATTGGAAATCGCATTTGAGACAAACACGTGACTCAGAAGACAGCCGATTCAAAGGATTTTCTCCACTTATTCAGTCACTGTTGTCCAAATTAGGCCACTGAAATAGTCAATTCTGCTTGTAGGTCTCGGTCGGATTGGTAGTTTTCTTTAATAGTGACCTCTGATTATGTCGTATACTTTGGAGTCACGGACGGTAAAATCTATGCCGAAGGAGTCTGTGTGGATTTCTGTACTGATTATCTCAGTCGAGCACAACTTGACGTCCCTTACCCAAAGTCAAATACTGGCGGAGACTGAGTGTCCAGCCTATATCCTCAGGTTCCCCTACGAAGGTTCAAATTATCTTCATCATTGGGTTTTTGCCTTGTAAATCGAAAGGAAAAATGTTCTTTTTGCAGACGATGCGGCAACTGAAGCTGTTGCTGTTGTTTTTGTTGTGCGCCTCACTTTCTGGGTCCATAAAACTGATCAAAATTGACAGTTTCGCACAAAAACCCCGGGGGCCTGCTCTCTATAATTGACTTTAAGCATTTTCTGCTATACAAGACAAAATATCTATAAAATACTCGTTCAGATGGAAAGGTTTATCCACAAAAGTGAACTCCGCACAAACCTGTTACTCTAGGACGTTGTGACTATATCAGATTAAATTACCTTGAAAAAAGTGTCAACTAAATTTTATTTACACATCAAAATTACACTAGGGTGAAAATCTGGATGAAAATGTTGAAAAGATGGCTGTTTTCGGGTGGATCGAAATTCGAAGTTGATTTAATCATAAGTTTAAAAAAATTTTAGTTCTGACTAAAACTAACAAGATCACACACGTTCCAGCCTCCTATCAGTGGCGATTTATTACGCTTATTGATCGAGCATCCAGACAGTTCTTTGGGAATTTGGTAAGGAAAGAGATTCTTAAAAGTTTGCAAATCTCTACATGTCTGGTCCAATATTTATTTCGCAATTTGCTCGGTACATGACTTCATGTTGGCTACTAGCCAAACTCCCGCAGATGAGGGAACACGTTCGGGAAAACTTTGATAAACGCAAACCTTCTCCGTACGTTGTCCAGCCGAGAGGAATGTGAAACGTGCGGCCATCTGCTGAGAACGTCGACGATCCGCACTGGCAGGATTATAAAATAAGAATCCGATTAAACTGTTGGATCATGATATTGGATCAGGTGTGAGCAGTGATCATCAAAATAACACCCTAAGGACCACTGGTTGTGGCTATCGCAAAAGTGACACATCATTGTTAAAAACTGTTCTAACAAGTACGGAAATGAATCGCTTACCCTGCAAATCAAAACTACAAGGTTTTTTATGGAAACAAATATACCATAATGTTATTATTTTCTTATCTGTCTTTCTGATTTGGTGATCTGTACGCAGTATCTTCTGAGATTTAGGAACATCAAATTTTAATTTAAGATCCCCATAAGTGTCTTTAACACGGTCACAAGACTCTTAAAATACAGATGAAACTGTGATCTTTTGCCTGATTATTTCCGTTTGTTAGTCTGCTGACCTGGTTTATGCAACTCACTGAGACATGTAGCGTCCTGCGTGATGCGTACAAGATTATTTTTCTGATCGGTCATCATATCCACGATATCTAGTGCGAATCCATGCCTCACCATGAACAAAGGCAACCCTGTTTACGATCGGTGAGCACCACTCAGTCACACGGACGTGGTAAATCGGGGTGACTTCATCAACGTCTGGCTGTCAAAGTCGTTTTCTGAGGAGTTGCATACAAAAGGCGTAACCGATAAGTGGTGTATGAAATGAAATATTACTCTGATGGAGTTCTTTTGGACAGACGGATTCATATAGTACTTGTCACAAAGCAATTCAGCCGTATTTCGAATGACTTTCTGGGGGAGGAGGGGGCGGGATTATGGTGGACATATGATGTAGAGGGAAATGCTGGAGCAAAAAACGACACGGATATCAAACCGATCGGGCCAACCGATCGAGCTACACAGACAAAAGAACAGACTGCGAATAGGTCGGAACCATCCCGAAGCAGACAAAAGGAGGCCTACGGACTAGCAGATGGGAAGCAGCGGGATCTCAGGCAACCAGCAAGATAGCTCAGGTGGGGGCTACCGATCAGGGCGTCAACCGGGACAATCGGACCAGCCGAAGAGAAATGGTGCCCAAGAGAATCGAACTATCAGCCACGGGCAACTGGCCAGAAAGCAGCCGAAACACTCAGGAAGCAGCAAGAGCAAAGATGGTGCAGCGCTGTTCAGAAAAGGCACCATATAAACGATTGTGTGTTTCACGAACTTAACTTGTTTGGCCGTCGAAATACAGGTGTCCTCCCTCGTCTTGTCGTCTTTATTACAACAGGAGTAACTTATGTTGACCGTTTACGTGTAGCTCCAAGTTTGTGAGTAGGAACCGAGCAACTAGCTAGTTATTTCAGTTACGATTCTAATGCTATGGATGATCAAAAGTGATAACTTACTGTAGACCGGTTGTCTCACACCTGACTTGCGGCCGTGCTTCCCAGTCACTTCACCGTTGAAGCAGTTTTGTCTGAAAAGCCTAATATTGTGGTGCCATGAAAACATGTTTCAGTTTTTTGGGCAATTCTTTTCGCCAAATTGCCGGTTTCGCAATAAGGAGTCCACTGGTCCCCGTCCTGGTCGACATATTCATGGTGAGTCTTGAAAATAGATTAAAAGACACTATGGTAATACGCATCTCTACAGGAGATATGTCGATGATATCCTTGTTATCAGCAACTCAGAGCAAGACTCTATCAACCTGTTCCGTAAACTCAATGCAGCTCATCCGAACATACAGCTTTCCGTGGAGTACGAGTCTGATAGCAGGTTCGCATTTCTCGACATTATAATAATCAGAAGTCCAGACGGTAGTGTCAGTTGGTCCGTATACCGAAAGCACACATGGCGAGGACAGTACTTGCATTTTGCTAGCTTTGTGCTGCTGATTTATAGGAGTGGGTTAGTGAGAACCCTGCATGACAGAGCCCGCAAACTTTGTACGTCAGATATACTCAACTCCAAAACAGAAATGTTAAATAACATGTTCCAGTCCAATGGCTACCCACAAAATTTCACCAAAAGCCATTGTACAGCTCGTAGTCAAAGTGAACGGCCATTGTCAGTCCCAAAATGTTAGGTCTTCTTGCAGCTGCCATTCGAGGACGATGACACAGCCGAACTGTTCGCACGCCACCTCAAATCTGCAATCAAGCAAACATACAGTGCCGCCTAACCAGTCCTACTCTACACATGAAGACAGATATCCGTTTTTCCAGTCAAACAACTGTTATCAGTTCACGTCAGATCACACCTCCTATACATGTTCACGTGTGGGTGCTCGTCCACCTACCTAGGCCGAACTGAACGGCAACTTCGACTAAGAGTGACCGAACATGTCCCACGGTGGGTGGACACTTATGTTAACCAATGGGAAACACACAGCCAAAGGTCATCGGTCAGGCGGCCGCCAGCCTCTTCCATCGCACGTCATTTTCTTGGCACAAAGCCCCGGATCGACCGCACAATTGCGTTCTCTGTGATCTTCTCTGCCACCTATTCACGTCTACTGCAGTTTGCTGAAGAGATTGCGATCCAAAGGTGGAAACCTAATTGGTGCAAGCAAAAGTATCTATTCGTTACCCTGGCTTTGCCTTGGTAAAATACATGACGTTTTTGGACCCATCACCGATAATACTGTCTTACTATTGTAATGTTTATTATTATTGTGTTATCTGTGGTATGCACCTGATGAGATACGACGAAATCTATCCGGATACAAATAGTGCAAAGTAACCCTGCTGCTTTCTCTTTTCTAGTTCATATCGGGAAAAGGTTATTTCAAGTTTTGTCTCTGGATGATTCACCAGTGTATGGGCAGGAATACTGATCTATACCAAGTATAAATTCTGGAGAATGGATGTAGACAATAGCTTGTTCGGCAGTACTTTTTAACTCCCAATTCGTGTCTTCATTATCAGAAGTATTCCATGTTTAGGGAAGGAGGAACTACTCAATCGTGATACAACTTTAATCGACCTTTACAAAATAACAAGATATTTCACTTGAAGACCCTCAAAAACGAACGGGGAAAAGCAGAACCAAACAGGATTTTCTGACTTGTCTAAGATTCTCCTAAGTCACCTGATTTGGTTTGCCCTAACATCCTGCCTAAGTATGAGGTCGCTCGAACTATGTCCAAAGTTACACTAGGCGAGCAAATGATCATGAATGTAGCAATTGCAGTTACTATGTATTCTACCAGAATAAACTAAAATGTTTTCCAGTCATCCCTATTTGACAGCTTGATAAATGTCCTGAATGAAATTATTGTAATTAAGAGACCAAATACCATAAAGATATAACCCTTAGTGGAATTGGCGGTTGGCTTGACAAAAATAATAGTATTTCACTTACCAGGGACTGTATTAAAGTTTATGGGATAACCGCCATTAATTGACCAATTCGTTACATAGAAGGAAGATAGTAAAAGCAAAACCAGTGCACTTGGCCATTCAGGGCGTGCCAGGATTGTACGCGGGGTCTTGGAGGCTCATCCAACCAGTGGTTATAGACAGCAAGCTATTCATGATAACAAGTGAAGTGCTCGTGTTAAAACAACTTTATCATTGAATTATCATTGTTACTGGCGGTTCTCTTCGTACTTTATCATACTTGTGATGGTTCTGATTTCCAAGTAGTGTTACTGTTGGGCAGTAGCAATCAGAAGCGCCACAATCAGTGAGTTCTTAATGGTCTTCATTTGTATTTTCTTGTATGTTGCTCGACTGACTGTGTGTTTCCCACGCCATTCTCCATATCTCAATATCAGTATCATATCAGTAAATATAACTTGGTTATGTTAAATTGCACGATTTTTCCCCCAACATTTCACTGCGTCTTTCCTAGTGCGTACAGCAGCCAATATGATCATTTTTAAATGGTAAATAAAAAGTTAGCACAAGACTAAAGGCAAACACACCACATTATTCTTCCGACAACTGCTACCAGATGATGGGCCAGTTAACAATGAAAACTAATTACTGACGTCAACAAGCATAATCCGTGTTTGCCTAACTGTGGGTGGAGGTAACTAACTGCTAGCTCCGGCCATTTTGAGGGTATCGGACTTCCATAACCACGAGATTCGTCCAATCAGTGGTCATATGAAGAAAGATATGACTACGTGACAAAAAAGTGAAAATTGTATTTGCACAACTTAAGAATCAAAAAGATACTGTTTTGATACTTGCGTTAGGCGGCTGCTGTGAAATAAAAACCAATGAAACACCATAATCAATAAAATGTTAATGGTTGCTAAATTCTCGCAAATCTCAAAGCGCAATGTGAATATACACGACTGAACAGCGAACAGGTTAGCGACCAATACTGTCCCAATGGATGACATAATGCCGAGCGGATATTACTTAGATTGTGATTTTGGTCAGATTTCCCATGCAAGGCGCTTTAAAAATGACCAACTTGGAGAGTTTATTCGCAAAAGATGGGTCCATATGGGTCGATATACCACTAGCAGTGCAGTATGAGTACGTCGATAGCTTTGCGCAGTCATTCCACGGTAAAATGAATAATTTTGGAGCTTAATTACCTGATCTCGGTGTCAGTCACCATCGTCTTAAACGGACAGTCCAGTGCTTTTTTCGCCAGAAGTCAAAATCTAACTACTCTTACTGGTTTCAGTAGCATGAGTAAAAATTCGACCCTCTCGGGGTGGATCCACGTCTGCGTACATTTGTAGTGAACGGTACTGACCACTGCCATTGGATCTCTTGCTAGCCCCCAAAACAACAAATATGCCCGTCTTGTGTACTGATTGGGGTCATAGACCTGTTTTTATCGACATCCAATCATGCTTTATTTTCGTTAAGCAGCTTAATGAATGAGGCCTATGTGAACCGCGCTCGATGAGTCTTTGCAGCTCCATCAGCGATCATGTAACCAGAAGAATTCCCATTTTACCTGACTGTTGACTTTCGGTGCAACACTCCTCTTCTACATTCAGTTGGCTTTGTTCTGTGTTGCATGGCAGCGAATAATTAAGCCTGAAATTGGGAGAGTCGTTTACATAAAAATAATACCGTACATAATATTTAGTGTTTACCCACCTAGGGCATGTAATTGGATAAGCGAGTTGAAAGATCTCTTCCTAATAAAAAAACTCCACGCCTAGTCATCACCATCACTTCGCCCTTAGTCATCTTTGTGCACGACTGGATCGTTCACAAACGGGTATGTTAACCCCGTACACCATGTCTCTGAAGAAAGATTGACATGAACTGAACAGCTGTAGTTGAGTGTGGATAAATAAAGCGAACCTCAGTGCTACGTGACGAGTACTACTGTTTTTTCAACCTACAGATATCTTCGTTGTTAATTTCATCTCAAAAATTTGTGCGCGTCATTCATGTCAGTTCACTTATTTTTTAACACACGATCCTCATGTTATACGAGAGTGGCTGAACATGCTACGATCATTCCCTCGAGTATTACGTCAACCGGCGCACGGAGTTGATTTCCTTACAGCATCTACTAGGATGAAAGTTCAA